>QDEB01010415.1:10558-22014 GCA_004193795.1 Asbolus verrucosus | reverse complement strand
TTTGCTAAGACTAATTAAGCAAACAAATGTGCTTTATAGTGACACTTAAGTAAATAATGACAAAATAAAAAACTAAGAAGTCTTTTGTTTTATTGGCCATGATAACATGATTAATCCATTTGATCTTGCTGAAAATTTCATCGTTTCTTAATACGAATAAAACACATCTTTCCTCAAAATTTCATTAAAATTGATCAACGTTTACTGGGTGTTCATTTACTTATGGCGGCCAGTATATGTAATTATAGAAGGGAAAGTGCCATTTACATAGGAATATGAATCTCCGAATAAAAATTTGATATTTGTACAATCACATAATAATATGTGTGTTAATTTAGCTGGCATATTTTCCTGTCAATTAATGTCAAATTTTGTGCTTTATTGTATATGGAATAATCAAGTTGACTGTTCCTGATATCCTTTGAACCTGTTCAAAAAAAAAAAAAAAAAGTTAAAAATGAGATATTACAAGTTTTCGCATCCTCGGAATCTACCCATGATGAAATCGATATAGTTTTCATCGGAAAAATTACCTTCTTCCTGCAGTAAATATTTTTAGGAGAAGTCAAAAATGAAAACAATAAATCGAATCAAAAATAAATGTCTAGATCATTCGAATAGTTTAAATAACTTCGTGGGCACGTACGTAAACATATTTTAACCAAAAATAGCTCGAAATATTTAGCGCAATCACTAAATTCAATTACGCTAATCTGAATCAGTTTTCTTTAAATATCCATTCATCATGTCTCAATCCACCCACGATCGCTGTTACTAGAAATGGTAAAGTCTGACGTGTATTGGCACTAAATTTCTATTTTCTTCCCGGAATCGATCAAATTCACAAGCTAATGATGTTGGAGAACTTTCATTGGAAGTTGACAGTGCAAAAACCCAAAAGAAAAAATTCTACTGGCCTCCATAATAATTACCGCGGCGACATCCATGTACATATTTGGAATTGTTAAGATCCATTTCGCATTCTGCTATAACTGTGTCCATTAGTTCCGTGGGAGTATGTTTTTCTTTTAGTTTTTATTTTGTTGCTGCTGCCGAAAGAAACATAAATTTTCCCTTCTCCGTCTCTCTTCCGACGACGAACCCGTGAAGTGTGACGTGATAGCGCGTCCGGTGAGTTCGAAAACAGGTTACATTCGTGACTCAGAGCCGGGATATGACGCTCAGTTACGTCATTTTCATCATTGGAAATTACTCGAAACAACCAATGAGCTGTCCCGACGCCCCCTTGGTCAGCGATTCTGAGCGAAACCTAATGGAATATCGAATTGCTGCCCGGAATGGAAAAAGCTGCCCACCTATTCCGAGAATCGCCAGGTTTGCCAACGATCGCATTATCCCCATGCCCCCTGCCAAAAAAACTACACCGAAAGAAATAACCCCGACCGCGAAAATACAACGTGACAAATCTGATTCTAAATAAAATTTCGTTGTGGTCGGGCCACGCATTCTGTAACAGCCTCTTCTTCGGGATTATTCGAATTAACCGGTTACGTCATGGACGGAAATTCTTCAGATTGCATTGCAGATGCTATTGCACTCGACATGCCAGTGGCGGGAGCGGCTGGGTTCGTCATTTACGATTTTTTAATTGACACTAAATGAAATGACCCCAGAGAAGTGAGCCTCTAACGGTGTCATTTCATCCGTGACACTATTTCTGTCGAATAGAGTGTATAAATAAAAGCCCTCAAAGAAAATCAATTAGGTTTGATATAAAGCCGTGGAAATTATTTGATACTTAGTAATGGAATATATTAGTCATCCTGCAATTAATCGCGTTCATAATTTTACGTGATTTTTTTCGTAATTTATCCAATTTTACTTCATTACACTGCCAAGATGTTCACAAGCATGACTAAGGTGAAAAGATCTGATAGTCACGGTAAATTTTTCAACGTCATGTCATGTCTCTGGAAACCTTCATTGGGAGAGTACACAGTGTTGTCATGAATTGCTTACCCATCCCTGCCTTACACGACTGACCATATAAAATTGTTATTCATTTAGCTTTTCTTTATAATTCTTGATAAATCAGTTCATGAGCACAACAATCGAACATCCACTGATAACGCAAACTTCATAGTTTATACCACACTTTGCAGGTCAAATAATGCGGTCTCGGTACGAAGACCTGCGAATATTAAAGACACACTTCACTGTCAGGAGATATCTAAAGTACACTGTAAGATGTAAAAGTATACAAAAGCTACAGCCTTTTGTGGAATATTACGGTCTTGAAATGTTTTCATTGAGATTTGACCCACAGGGCGTAGACCAGAGAGCATGATTGTGGCTCCAAAGCTGAATTTGTGCACAAAGGGTATCTACTATTTTTAGTAGACTTTTTAGTAGGCTTGATATTTAGTTTTTACTAAATATCAAGCCTCAAACTTGAGAGGAACAGTGATTTAAAAAGCGCACTTTGTTATTATAAAAAATATCAATTTTGCAAGTTGTTTTATTACTGGTGCCATATAATATACTTAGTTTCTATCCCCATAAGCACCATTTTAATAGAAAAAATTACAAAAAACTGTTTTTCTTTCTTCTTAAAAAGTAATTCTTCTTGACATTTGATAAGCACGACCTTAATTAAACATCCAGAAATGTTCAGTTTTATGTTATTTTTGTTTTTAACATTTTGCAGTTGATTAAAAGTTAATTGTAGTTGATTGAAGTTGATTATATAAGAAAAAACTTGAACAGTCTTTTATCAATTACAATTCGAGTCAAAAGGACGGTTTATTTTAAAACTGAAAAGATGGTCGACAAAGGGCTACAAATTANNACAACTTCCATTAGTTGGAATTTCCGAAAAGTTTTGTTTTTTTGAAAATTGACAGTTCCGGTACCTGAAAAAATTACAACGAACATCAAAGATTCTTACCATATTCTTTACTGGTTTTCAGTCAAAAATAAAAAATAATTTCAATTACTTGATGTGAAAACAACATTGTAACGGCCTAAAGTAAATCAAAACCAATGAAATCATTGATTTGTTGTAATTATAACACAATGTGTGAGCTTTATTTAAAGCTTACACATTGTGTTGTTCCATTTGATACATCATAATATATGGAGTAGAGTTATCCATAAAGGGCGTACTTGAATCATTCTGAATTTTTATTTATGCTAAATTTAAGTTATTCACTTTTAAAAGAAAATGAGATTTCTTTTTCAGGTAGAATAATTTTAACTTTCTGAGTGCACGAATACTGTCCCATTTAATGAATTCTATTGCCTTTAAGTCGTATTCTTGATAACATTGTCTTGAAAAAAAACAAAAAAAAAAATTTTTTAACGCTGAAAACCAAAAATAAAAACTATATGAAGAATATAAAAGCATAAGAACATTTCTGTTAATTTTTATGTATGTATAATGCAAAAGTTGATACAAAAATATTTAAAAGAATTTGATCCTATTTTTGATTCAAATTTTGTTAATATTTTCAAAGAATCAAAATCAAGGTGTACTATAGTATTTTAATTAACTTACTCTGTATTTCAGCCTTTTATATAATGCATAACTGGACATGTTTTTTGCCATCTTTTTAACTGTTTTTTTAAAAATTAAACACGTCTATAGAGTTATATCCTCGAATGCGATTGGCCTATATTACGGATGGTATTTTCGAGGTATTTGTTCAATTTCTTTAACATTAGTGACCACTTTGATTTAATCATGTGACAATTATTACTTAGATGAGACAAAATGACCACTATTAAAAAGGGCAGCATCCATTGTCACTCCCTATCATTTCTTCAAAACAGGATTGCCAATCGATGAAAATGGTAATTGTCATAATGAAAACTAACCATATAATGCAAAGAAAACTGGGAGACTTTACTATTTACTTACTTACAGTTAATATTTAATAGAATGTGCTTCAGATTACAATAATGGCAATACTTTGATACTAACTATTTATTCTGATTTTCGTCATTTCGTAAAATCAGTACTGCACCAACGAAATGAGTTAAAATAAATAAAATATGGGTAGTTAAAATAAAAAAGTTAATGACAATGTTATAGATATGTTAAAAGTGTCGAGCGAAGGCCACGTTAAAAAAAAAACTAAAATTCTGAAGTTAGAGGCAGTACTAGATAAAGACATTTGGAAAATTCTCAATCAAGTATCCACTAAAAATTTTTACGAGTTTAAAAGTTTTGAATTATAACAATATGGTCTGTCAAATATGTCGCACTTATTTGTTACGATACTTACTGGTAATAAACTGTACTAAATGGCAATGGATTTAATTGTTTTATTATTAAAAAGTAAATCAAAACAAAGCAACATATCATGTACCCACACAACATATTCTTAAAACAAGAACTCCAGTCACAATATTGACAAAATAATTTATACATTTTATTGACTTATTATGGATAATATCAAAAGATGATTAAATTTAAATCAATTTTATTTAACCGATTGTACCAAAAAGTGAAAGATGTAGTTTAAGGTTGTATTTTGTCGAACAATCTATTTAGTATATCCATTATTTGAACAATATCAGCACAGAAGAAACAACAGTAAAAATAGTAAAAAATGAGCTTATGAAGATCAAACTAAAAATAAATTCGAGAGTAGTAAGAATGAAACCATTAAATAATAGATTTAATCGATTAAAAGAAGTATGGAAGGGCGTAGTCTAAAAATATTCTAGAGATATTCAGTGAACATGAACCCGGACTTTTACAACCGCGGATGTAAATTTTTAGTGTTCATAAAAATGTACATGCTTGGAATTAAAAAATGAAGTATTTCTCACGATTCCTCTGACAATGAGTAAAAGTTAATAGGCACTACCGTCACAAGTAACGTTATGTTTTTACAAAATTTCATTTTCTGTGGTCAGAAAACGATATAAAGCTATATTCGCCAGATAAACAAAAAAAAAAAGAAGTTATTAATTTATATTTCACACCCAGTATTATTTAAACTACAGTAAGTTGGGAAAAAAACTAAATTCACGATGTGCGTAAAGTATCCTTTATAATGTTGACGATCCCTAAAAAATTACTGTTTTCGCATCAGTATTCAGTGGTCGATGAAGACGAAGATTACTATTAGAATTTACGCTGAATATCTAATTTCTAGAAATGAATTTTAGTTAAAGAACTTCGAGGAACTAGCCAATACTCTTACAGTATATGATCATGAAACATGTATCTGATTTTTTTTGAATATAAAAAATAATAATAATTAAAAAAAAATCATTATTTGAAACTGTATAGTGCAGGGACACATCAAAAATTACAGCGTCGAAAATTGTATATTATTCATTTTTGTACAATTTTTGAGATTTGCTACTCTCCTCTTTGAGTAGTCGTTTAAGCAAAAATGATAACATATTTATCTTTTTACAATTTCGGTGATATATATGCTGCGATTCTTTAGGAATTTGCTCAATTAATTTCTTTTTTTTTTAAGAGAATTTTTTATTAGTTACTCATTCAAATTATACACTAAATGTTTTCAATGTTTTATGAAATAAGACAAATAGGCGTGATATAAATAAATAGTTCTTTATGTTATTTAGAAATGGCTTTCAGATTCCAGAAAATATTTTATCGCCATCTTCATGTTGGCATTGTTGAACATATGCAAAATCAAATTAATCTAAAGCAAACGTTTGGTTTGGAGATAAAAATTTTAAAGGAAGTTTTGTGTGCCGTATTAGCCGCATAACGTCTCATATCAAAACCATTAAGGACGGAAGGATTTCCAAGAAGAATACGGAATGTGAACAAGTTTTGATAAATAATTCCGTTATAAGAGTTGATAGTTAATGAGAATTTTAACGTCTGAAATAAAATTCGTTTCAGTCTTTTGAAAAGAACGAGCCAATTAAGAGTTTTTAAGGTAATCACGGACGAGTCGACACCCAAAAAGCGTGCAGAATCACGGAGGGTCCACCGCAGTGCGGTATTGGGCTACATTATTCAAGATCACAGCTATATCGACCGGTCAGGTTGCAGTTTTCTGCACTGACTGGCCATGGGCTCGTTGCAATTTGCAAAATTCCAGAATTCGCCTGTTAATTGTCTCGGCAGATTGCAGATTTCTCAGTAAATTTGCCGATAATTGTTCTTGGAAGAATTCTTGTTGTTACGTGAAAATCGTGATTAGTTCCGGTGTAGCGGAAGCGACAACCGGCAGTGGTGGCGACGTCCGTAAAATGTGTTACACTCACCGACAATATTGATTTCAAGGCGAATCACAGGCTCATTATTAACACTCAAATCATTATGGGCCATCTATGCTAAACTAACATCCTTGTTAATATTCTGCACGGTCGATAGGGGGCGGAATTGTTAAATTATGAAAATAAAATTCATTGCAATCGCAAGATCACTTACGTTCCTAAAATAAAACTTACAAAATCTTTTGAAACTGACATCTATTATATTACAAACTTTTCCAAGAATCCGGGATATAACACATATATCGAAGTCCATACCCAAGTAACTGCCTTGTCAATAGATTGCTCTCGATAGTTCTAGAAATTCCGATAGATGGAAGCAAGGCTAAAATAAATCCACACAAAATAGACTGCATCAACAAAATTACAATTTAATAATTTTAAAATTTGTAACTTAATGGAAAAAACTAAATGATGTCAATAATATATATTAAAATATGTTAAGTCAAGACATATTTATTGGTGTTTTTCTAGTAAAAATGATAATATCAACGTAAAATTGATATTGAAACGTGTTGTCTGCTGTTATTTGATGGTGAGTAGCGTTCGAATATCAGAATTATAGCATCTTGTTTGCTAGGAAGACAGTGATATAAAAATAAAAGGCAATTTTATGAATGCAGTTTCCAATTCTGTCTTCACATGCTATTGTTTTAACCTTTTTTGAAACTGTAAAATTAACGTACAATATTATTATTAATTTTATCATAATTTGTGAGAATTACTTTCACATAATAAAAACTAGTGACAAATTAATTAATAATCTTTTTCACTTTTATTAAAATAACACAAAATATACAAATTTTTGTGGATATAAAAAAAAAGTTCAAGTGAAAGTTAGTCTTCTTGAATGCACATAGTTGTCTGTTGGACTCATTGAAGGAATTGCTCACTGGGATTTCCAAAACTGTGATAAACATTGAAATATATCATCAAATCGAAAAAGCTTAACGCAGATTCATAGAACAATCTAAATATTATCTTACTTAATGATGATGGCTCAAAGATATATTTTCTATTAACGAACTTTAAAAGTAGGAAAAAAGTATAGTGTGCAAAAAAGACACTTGTCTTTCGATAATGGAAACATGAAAGTTAAATTCAACAATAATTTATGTTATCTAAATCAATTGAAAAAAACAATACAGTAATTTGTTTGATTCGATTTAATTTTTTGTTTTTCATAAACGTTTTTCTGTCTAGAGTTTTAATGTATTTTGAGAGCTGAACCCTATATAAATTTAATTGTTTCACATATCCTCATAATTTTTTAAATTGATTTTTCACCAAGTCGGCAATTTCAGATCGACAAAATAGAGTGCGAATGTGCGGTTGTTACGAGAGCAGTTTGGAGAACTAAACTCTTATCTTTGATTATAAATATTTAAATTGATAGAGTTAAATTACCTGAAGGCATTCTCACTCACATTAAATGTTCAAAATTTTATGGATTTGAAGCTGAGGTCGCTTGTATTGGGCAAGTTAATTTCTTGAACGGAAGGTACGTAAAGATTTTTGTTTAATTTTTGCCTCACTTTAATACCTCATAAACAAATACGTATCCATAACAATAAAAAAGGAGTCGTAAAAATTGATAGATTTTATATTTCACTATCTAATGATTACCAACTACGTAGTTTTTTTGTATTGGATCATTTAACTTTGTTATTTCCAACCCGTGTTTAAAAATTATAATAAAAAAGATAGAAATAAGATTATTTTTGAAAGAATTTAAAGACAATTAAATATTAATATTAACTTACTCTTCTTGGTAATATATCTAAAGTTCGTAGCGAAGTTTTCAACTGTGAATTTAGATTTTTAATTGAAAAAATATGGAATGGCACCACTAACTCTAATGATAGTCAGTAATTAACTGTCTCTATCTCTACTGATTAACACATTTGGTTCGCTGCACTCTCCAGCGGTAATAACAAATTTAATTTAAATTTTAGGAGCTGAAAAATATTAGCAATAACAAAAATAAACGTACAAATATAAACTTCAGATTCTTTATTAAAAAAATAGTTGTTTCATTTTAATTATTCTGAAATATTTTAACTTAATCCGACAACGTTTTCATTAGTTTCTATTATTAAAGATAAATAACCACAACCGAAAATAATGAAAAGATCAATAATGCTATCAATGAACGGATGTGAACAACCGGAAGGGTCATTAATGCAACAAAACAACATTTCTTGGAAAGAAGGAAATACCCAAACAAGCAAAACTTGAAAATACAAAAAAAACTGCGATATCAACACTAACGTGTCGGAGTGAACACTTGATAACAATAAAGAAATAGAGATAAGATACCAATTGTGGAAATGAGATTCTTGTGAGGAAAAGACAAGAAAACCAAAAAGAACACTGAATATGTAGTCTGACGATACGAAATCATTTAGAAAATTAACAGTAAGGTTTATTCAGAAAAATGTTGTTTGATCTATCCCTTCAATTTTTTTTCCCTGTACATTGTACTGTAATAATCACCTACAATTTTTGTTGGTAACTTTTTTCTGTTTTTTTTTTAATGCTGTATCTTATTTACCAAAATCGTTATAATGAATATGTTTGTAAGATAATTTATTGAAATAATACAAATTTATACCGGGAGATTCAGTTAAAAAAAGGCAATTATTTTCTGATCAAATTCATGAAATGGAATGATATGATTAGGTGAACACGTAGGAGCATCTGTTGTACAAAAAAATCGTAAGCACAGTTGGAGAATTTCAACAATCGTAATGAAAACGAAGCAATTTCTTGTGCTTCCGTCTTTTATAAGGCAGATGCTCCTCGAGAAGCAACAATTCTCGTCTAGACGAGTTCGCGACCAGAGATTATTGGACGATGACGGCGACGACCCCCAACCATTCTCGGACGTGTGGTGGAGATCTGAAAACATCTTAAATCTCGAATAACAGAGTAATCAAGAATTTCATTTAAATCGCGATGTGTCAGCTGTACATCTTCCACGCCAAAAAAACCACGTCAGGATTATTAACATACAACTGACAACAAAATTGTTGTCAGCTAATTAATCAGAAGTCGCGTGTTTTATCTTGAAGAAATAGTTCTTCAAAAAAAGTTTTATAGTAAAATAGGAACAATTACGCTTAACTGCCATGAAATAAGCGTTGGCATAATTCAAACGATCTGTGTAACATTACTTTTTCACCGAATGCCAACTGGTAAAGAACAACAGCCATGTTGCCAAGCAGGTAGAATTAAAAGAATGAAATTCCTGCGAGCAGCAGTAAAGTATGCACATAAATAAGCGATACCTCTCAATCGAGCACACACTGTTTAACCACTAACCAGTTATTTATATTTATTGATTTGTAGTAAAAAATTGGTTGACGAGTAATTGCTAATGTACTCTTCACGATGGAATCTGGATTAAACACTTCATCTTACATGTGTCACATACTTTCTAGATGACGGCATGAGACGATGAGTGTGCATGGGAACCGGATAAACAGAACAAAGAATCAAAGGATCACAAAACAGAAAAAAAAGGTTTTCAACAGGTTCGGTCGATGTGAGGAACCGCCAAAAATGGCGAACGTTATGCGACAAATATTTTAATTATCGTCGAAAAGGAACGTTCCGAAGATGTGCATAGAGTGTCCCGCGAAGATCCTTCCAAGAATTCATTAGCATCAAAAAGCATTGCACTAGATTTAGAATTTAAAAAAACGCTCAAGCGACCATGTTTCCTCCACCACCGTTAAACCAACTTAATTTGACCGTTGCATTCTGACAATTAAAAGGGTTATTAGAATAATTGTTAGAAACACACATGATAAAATCTATTTATTAGACATCCGTAACAGTTAATCGGTAACAACTGTTTTATTATACGTTATCGCGATCAAATTCCATACCCTCATGTAAAATAACCTAAGGAATAAAAAATCTAAATATGGTAATAGATTCTCTTACGCCTACTCTCTTCACGCTATACCAACAGTCGCTACTTTCAGCTGCCATTTTAGGTTTTTCGATTAACGTCAAAACGTTGAAACAATTGTATTCCCTTAAAAATAAAAAGGTAAAATCTTTTCCGTTATAAAATTTTTCCAGTACATACTTTCTGATTTAATTTTTCTTCCTAGATTTACTATGTAATTGTTTTCCTCGAAGGAATATTTCTTAGTAATTCTTCACAACATTCTCTTCCACTGACTCTTAGCTTTTTTAGTTGACATTTTGTTTTTTTATTTTCAAAAACAATTTTTAAACATTATTCTGATTAAATCACAATTTGCGTGATGTAAGAAGAACAATAAAATGCAATTATTATTATTTCCATTTTTATTTTATTTTAAAATAATCTTTTATTTTGTGTGTAGTGCCGTTCTAATTTATTATCACGGATTTACTTCCTCATGACTTAAAGAGAATTGGTCAGCCAATTTGCTAGATTTGACAGATTATTTTCATTCACTCTTGTCGACATACATTACTAAGTTAATTATGGTGACTATGTGGTATTTTTTTTTTTTTAATTTCAACATCTGATTCCTTCTTCACAAATTACAAGCATAAAAAGAATACGGTATTAGGTGCATATCTACTAATTTACTAACTAGCAATTTACTAACTCTTAATACAGTGTCATTTTTTTAATAAATTTGATCTGATAAATTATAAAAATGATTTTTCATTCTTCATAAAGTCTATTCAACTTAACTTAGGTGTATGTTTCAAATTAACTGGGAATTATGAGCTTCATTAAAATCATAAAAAAAATTATTCATTAACATATGCGTCTCACCATCTTTTCATTAAAAAAAAATGAGATGTTTATTTTTTTTTAATTTATAATCTAATAATTTAATTAATATACGGAGATCAATAAAGAACCTGATCGCAGTCTATGAACTTGTTTCTGCATGTCTGATTTAGTTTTCAATTTGAGTAATTAGTTATCACAATAAAATGTCATTAATGCCAACATAAAGTTAGAATAATAAACGTTTAATACAATTGGAAGGAAAATAAAATTGATAAAAATAACTACAAGAAATGTTTCCCAATATTTTCTAAATATAATCGCACACATCTTCTCATATTTTCAAAATACTTTAACAAGCATATCAGGTTTGATATCTCTCAATTTGCTGGCGATGGCGCTTTCTAAATCTTTCAAATTTTCAGATCCGCCATCGTATACACTGTTTTTGAGGAGAACAAGAGAACAAGAAAAAATCGGG
>QDEB01010412.1:0-20846 GCA_004193795.1 Asbolus verrucosus | reverse complement strand
ACATGCAGAAAGAGGTGAAAAATTGTTCATTATTGACTACTAATGATTAATGAATTAATTAACAATTTCTGAGAATCCTGTGATAATTGTAGATATAAAATTTAAATAGTAATATTCAATACAATACAAGAGATTTCATTTAATAGTATTTATGCATTAAAATCGTTGTTTAAAGAAACAAGTTTTTAATTTCAAGATGTGGAATATTTGAATTATTTCGTTTTCGCGACATATCAAATCTGTCACTTGCAAAGTTCAAGTCGTCTGTCACGCTAAAAATATGCCCTCCTCCTCATGCCAGAAGGCATGTTACTCCCAGATTTTTCACTTTCACACATTGTAAAAGCGCTATGTAATGGAACGATTGAGCTAGATAAATTTTACAATATTTATCTGTCATTCATAAGACAAAAGAATACCTTCATTTGAAATACAGGCTACCTACTCGTACTACTCGATTTGCGTGATAATGTTTTTTTTCTCAATAAAATAGAAGAAAAAAATGATTTGAGTTACAAGTAGTGGAAAAAATAGTATATAAACCACGGTAGAGAAAATTATTATAGCTTCGGCATCTTAAATCCCTCGCCTACGGCTCGGGATTTAATCCTGGTGCCTCAGCTATAATAGTCGTCTTCTCTACCTTGGTTTATAATATACCATTTAATTAACTTATAAACAACAAAAGAAAAATAAATTTTCTTAATCTTATACAAGCTGTCTTTGACCTTCTTTTGTACTAACGCGCAGTCACCAGCACCTGCTGTAAAACATAATTGAACTGTTGATGTTTACGTCGAAAAAATCGGTCGATATATAAAAGACAGTTAGTTAAAGTTTGTTTAGCCCGTTGTTTAGGAGTGGATAAAGGGCTCAGGGCGTGATCCTGAGGCTAAAGCGACGTTATAAAAACTTAAGTGAAAAGTCGTGACCTGAGTTTAACCGATCAAGGCTGATGTTTTCGACTTATACAATAACGCGTCTGCAAGGATGCCTCGGTTCCGCCACCAATGGGAAAATAGCTCTTAACAGGATGGACTAAGTTTCGATAGTGAATATCTGGCACTTAAAGCGAACGACAAAGGAGAACTCTGGTTATTAGAATAACGGTTGTTCGAGATAAACACGTTGCATTATCGACGTCTAAGCAAAAATACCGTAGAGCTCCGGGAAATTTAATTCGCCATGTTAAGCTGCCGCGGAATTTGTCACATTGCTTTAAACTCGAAGTAAAGGCATTAATATCAATTTGAACTCCGGAACACAATAATACAAACCAAACAAAATCCCACAAACGGAAGCATATACCAAATTAACCGTTCATTGCAGCCACTCGAAACTTGTCACATGATTTAAATTTTCGAACAAATATTTCACTGTACTCCGGACTGAACGTGCAAATAAAAGTACAAGTGAATATTCGGATGGAGCCGAGTAAAAGCACATATTTGCTAACAGGGTGTGGGAGTGACATTGTTTTTATTCCGGGACGGGACTGATTGTATTTATTTTCCCACTTATGAAACTCCGATAACTGCATAACGATAAATCGCTGAAATTTTATTGCAAACTTATGTTAATAAGGCGGAAACTTCTAAACAATTCTTTTAAGAACACAAAATTGCTATTTAAATACAGAGTTATTGAAAATAAACTAAATAAATATCTGACAAAATTTGACAATTATAGCGAAAAATTAGATTTTTTTCTAACACATCCAAACAATTCATATCATATCATTTTCAAATCAATCGATTTGATACTTAAGAACAATTATTTGTTGTTCCTCAAAATTTTCACGTTCTTTGTCCACATCGTAGATTGTTATTAATGTTTTTTAAATCGTAGTTGGCTGTGATATATAGATATCTATGGATTTGCCGCCTCTCAATTTCTGGATTTGTACTAAAATTTGACATTTGACATATTGTACTCATTACCTTGCAATTTTAATTGTTTATCATTTATTTATTATTTATTATCATTATTTACACTTTGAAAAATGATAAACAATGAAAACTGCAAAGCAATTAATGAATGAATATAAAATGGTAAAGCTCTCTTACTTTTTCATGTTCTATCACCTCCTAAAATTTTAACTTATAAAACATCCTATGCATCATATGTTCACTCCATAATTTAGTATCTTCAGCTTCATAAAAGTTTCTTGAAAATCTAAAAGTTTAAGTTAATTTTGATTTATCACATCGAAAACGATTTTTATTAGAGACGAGACGATCACAAAGTCCATAATCTAAAATTATTTTGAAAGATACAGAGCGTTTTTAAACGGAACGCCCATATATTTTACGTTTAGTAGTTTTTAACATTTAAGTCTCCATTTTGAGTTATTTGTTTTTAATTTCAATCAATTTCAAAATTTAGTTTAATTTCTCTTGATAATGCTTTTTTAAATGCGTTTTGCCGTTAAATAGTTTATATAAGTTTATATATACTTGCAACCCAATGCAGTTGTTGTTGTTGTTATTAATTATTATTAATAAATAAAAAAAAAACAAAACACCAGAGATTATTCATAAGTAATTGCAAGAATACCAAAGAACATAGTAAAAAGGACAAAACAGTAACTGAAACAATACCTTCTCACAAATACTCTTGTGATGTCACCACACAAACAAAAGAGTTCACTTAAATTCTCAATGCTTAGAGGTCAAAATTTCTAATTTTAACTTTGCAGTAAACTAAAATAAAACTGTAAGAAGTAAATAGATATATTTTTTGTTTATTTTTTCACTTTCCCGACATAAATCTCTGAAATTTACTTGTGCTGCAACACTGCCGGTTTAATATTGCAAAGGCTTCCTATGCAAATGCAATATATAATATGTACACCTACCTATGGGTAGAATGTAGATATAATATATGTAGTGGGGCTAGTAATATAGTCGTCTAGAAGGGCGCCTGAGTGCACAGTCTCAAGCTATTTGTACAGCTCCGGCTTTGCCCGTTTAGTATGCATAATATACGGTGTCGGGCTCCCCGCAAATCAAACACGTGCCTGGACGCGAGCGTTTATATTAAAGCCCGGATGTAAGTGGAATTACAACTTGTTATTATCGTGGCAACTTTTTACAATTCAAACGTCGATTTGGCACAGTTTCCGAGTTGCATCTCAAGAGATCCCGTAAATAACGTTTAATGCTGCCGATTCTGTTAGCAAATCGTAACTTGGCCCTATTTCCGTTTCGGAAAAGAATTTACTTTATCAAAAAAATTAAATTAACATTTCTACTAGAAATGGGTTGAATCTCTTGTGGCTGGAATTTTGTTTATTTAAAATTACTGAATGATAATGACATCGAATTATAACATAAAATTAAATTGTTGAAATGGATAACGAAATTTGTAGATTAATAAAACCAGTTGTAATTTGTTAATTACCAATGTTAAATTACGGTAAACATAATTAAATATAATTTTGAACCAGCAATTCAATATATTTTATTCTCTTGTATACGTGCTCCATTTTCAAAATCGAGAATCAAACGACATCTGCACTAAATCTCGTGAAGCTCCTCAAAAGATCTCTGCACTAATATACAGCACACAATGATTGTACAAGACACTAATTTAATATGAAATTTTATTTACTACAAAATTAGACAAAATATGAATAACTTATAACAACCGCGTGTAAAATATGTATTCGTTAAAGCAAAAGTTAATTTTTGCGCCATCTATTAGAATTGGGAGATACTTCAAAAATAACAGTTTCCCGTTTACTCCAAATACATTTTATTTTTTAATTTGGTAAAAATGGAACAAAATAACCCTATTAAGAGATTTAAAAATAATAAAATTATTGATGTCGATTTATCACAAACCTACTAAATGGGAAACCAGCGCATCCACCATTATTTCAAATGATACAACTTGATTTTATGATCTTTTCTTTTTAGTTAAAAAGAAATATTTGTGCTTTTTTTTTATCCATTAAAATAATTACATAAGCTAAATATTGCTAAAATGTTTTAACCATTTATAAAATGATATATTGCTTCCTGAAGTAATTAAGACATCTGTTTATATTGTTGTACCTAAAAGAAATTAATTCAAAATTTTCTAGAATATTAATTATTATTAATAAATAAACTTACTAATGAAAAAAATTGAACAAAAGACCAGGAAATGTTACAACGTTGTTGAAATATTGTTTTTTTTTTGTTTTGTTTTAATAAAATATTGTTATTTGTTACTTGTAATTAAACCTTAACTGTGTTAAGAAGTATCTTTTAATTACTAATTGTAAGAAACATTAATTAAATAACATTTAAAATTCACACTAGGCACCTACATAATTCACACAAAACTTTATATAACTTAACAGTAATTATATATTTATGGTAATATAAACGTATACTGCTTTGAATTCAAGTGGGTGTTTTATCAGTGTTTCACATCTTCTACATTAATTAGAATATATTAATATAAATTTCTCAAAATGTGTTGGGTTATTTTAAATAAAAATAACGTTTTTCCCAGAAGGATATCAAAAATGAAATTTCCTGGAAATAAATAAACACACTCCTTGAAGTTTTTAGACTCGATCATCCGAGCACCATCTTTGGGTATTAAAAACAACTGCAATAAAGATTTTCCTAGAACTCGCGACCCACTACCATGACAAGGGTGTTATAGTTAACTGTTTAATGTAAAAAGTATCTGAGACATTTTATCATTAAATACCTATAATAGCTTTTTAAAAGCAAATAAATAACTAAAGAGATAGTTAATATGCAAAAGAAAATTTTAAGTTTGAAAAACATTAAAATCTGAAATTAGCACAGAGAGGCAGTTAATAATTAATCATTGCCTTGGTTTCAATAGACACTACCGGCACAGGAAAGTTTTGCAAAGAAGATAAAATTTTAAAGGCTGATGAATTAATAAATTACTTCCGCATGCAGATACAGGGAAATGGAAAAAAATCGTTTTTAGTACATCATTGAAAACTTTGCTAAAAATATTTCACAGTTTTAATGGACTCATTGAACAATTTTTCTGCAGATATGTAATCCCATTTTAACTACAAATAACATGAGAAGGAAATTAACCTGAAGATCTACATCATATATTTTATTCCACAATAAAATTTATATTAAATATTTCTTATTAGCCTTTTATCGAATGCTGAAAGACACATTTTGGTAGTTGAAAATTAAAATAGGTATAATTATGTGAGTCAAGTGATATTATGGACTTGAAACGAAGTTTACATATGTTTATTATAGTTACTGAAAAAATATTTCTTATTTTTTGTTTATAAAAAATGAAGAAATACCATTATAAAACTCTGAAGAAATAGCGGAACCAATTTTGCATTGTGTTATAAATCTTTAACTGGTTACACCCGATATCGAAACATTGTTCATACCTTCGAATCTGTATCCGGTTGGGACGACTATAAAGTAAACTTTGTATGGGAAAATACTTGCTACATTTTCAGCAAAACGATACTTCACTAAACTACTGCTACAGTGGTCATAATAATAAACTTTTCAAACTGACTTACAATATTTTTGTAGACCGTATACCCTAAAAGATGAAGGCAGTAAAGAAAGAATAAGGAAAATGAATCAACAGTTTTAACCAGAAATCGGTAATTATTGATATAACACTTACTTTGTTATTGGAACAGAGAACATCGTTATCAGATTAGCGCAAAGGTCATGAAAATGTAATTAATACTGCAACTACTAATATGTCAATATAATAATTTTAACATTCACGATACTATAATAGATAAACTGATAATATTGGAGTAAAAAAGCACACTAATTTTTGTTGTTACTAAACTTTTATTTTAAGCGTCGATTGGGTCACAATACAAAATTTAGTATTAGTATTAGTATTAGTCAATAGTGCGAAATTCTTATGCAAAAGTGTTTTTTACAATTTAAGAAACTTGTAATTTTTATTTTCATTTTCTAGGTCATATTGAGTTTCTTTCATATTTAGTAAAAATCAGTAATTATTTAGAAAAGCATTTGCGCTTATGTTAGGGCAAAAACTAAAAAACCCTGAAAAATATTGTGAGTTCCATAGGTTATAAATATTCTTCACGAAATCTCAGCGAACTGTACAGTATTATTGTTATTAAATGAAATATTTAATTACAGATAAATTTGTAAATATTTAACAAGATTTCTTGAACTCTTAACTCTGATAAGAGACACCTCTTTGATAATGACGATGAACAGTAAAAATAATAAACACACAAAGTGCAACCTGCGACACTGAAATTTGTTTGAAATATTTCCCACAAGCAAAAAAAAATATCCACAATATTATCAAATTAAACGGAATACCTGGAGATGGATAGATTTATTACTTTAATGTACTTTCAATAAGTAAGTTTTATAAGTGCTATATGTATTAAAATCTATTTTAATACATTTTTATCTTTTTATTTGTAAATTACTTATATTACAAAAATTATTAATAATAAATTAATAAACATTAAAGTTCTTTCTAAATTAATTATATACGTTGAAAACAATAATGATAATAAAAATGACAGTGTGACTTAAGTCTGGTAACTCATAATGTGGCTAATGTAAAAGTTTGAACATTAGTGTACAGCCGTAAAGAAACATTTAAAACAAACCTACTTTGAACGAGCTATTTAGATTTCATTTTGTACAGTCAGTCGCAATATTCATTATTTTAACATTTGACACATATATTACAAAAGCCCTAACAGCTGCAAGCTTTTAGTGATACAATTGAAGATTACAACCTATTCTGTTTGAAACTTGATTCAATTTCCAGAACTATAATATGATTCCACGTACTAATGATGAAAATATGGTCTTTATTAGATTGATTAGGTTATTTCTTGCTAGTTAATCTGACACTTCTACAAAATAAACCTTATTATTCCACCGGGTTTTGAGTAATTATATGAATATAATCAATTTCCTCTCGCATTGAATTTGTATACCTGGCGCATCCACCAAAATTAATCTTAATATTCTTCTTAAAGGATTTGGTTTGGATGAAGTTTCCGCTTTAGTGAAGCTTGAAATCATAAACTGGAGCACCATTCAAGCTGTTTATATCTTTTACGGCCCTAGTTAGTATGAGTTATAGCAAAATTAGAAGCGCTCAACTTCTGAGAGATACAAATACGTAGTCGAGTAACTTGAAGGGATTACGACAAAAGCAGAATGTCATTTTCCTTATTCTTTCTTAGAGAAAATATTGCAACTGGTGATCTCGGCCCAGAGTACAGCGCCTTCTCACGGAAAAATAATAACGCATTTTCTCTGGCGAGTCTGAATTAATAAAAAGCCATCCCGGAAGACAAAGTGCTGGTAATGACTCGTCCAGTTCACAATAAAGATTACGAGGCCGCTGAAATAAGGTCGTCGAAGACATTAGCATGGTTGCAGGGTCGTTATATAGTCCTCACACGTCACGGAACGCATACCAATGACTGCATTACTGACATTACTCTCGTCGACAAATTAATAAACTGATAACGATAGTAAAGGGTGTGTCGATGGGGTTAACAACACCGTTGGTAAATTTCAAATATGGGGAAGAATGCACCCTTGCATTGTCTCTCTTTACACACTGTCAATATTTGATTTGGGAAATTGTGTGTGTGCTATTCGGGCCTTTCATTACTTATCTCCACGTTTAACTTGACCCGACCCTTGCAAATTGTTTCACCAACAGACTATATCAAATTTCTCTATTTATACTTTTCCGCTTGCTTTAATTTCTCTTACTCCTACTTCTAGCTGGACGAATTCATTGCACGCTGTTCAACCACTAAATCGCCAAATTAATTAGATCACATTCTGATGACTTCCATATGATAAACAGAGAGAATTTTATGCAAAGTGCGTGGTTTATATTACCTTATTTGAAAATTCCTTCCTCTAAGTTGATGAACTATACCAAAAGTTACCACCAATTAGATAATTTGTTAATTATATTGATCAAATTTTTTAACCATTTTTTACGTGACAGTAATTCTTTTTTAAAAACCGCCATTTGTCCTTAATCTATTTCAATTTTTTTTTTCGATTCGACTTTACCGTGTCCTTTTCAGTGACGAAAGGGAGCAATTCTTTACCAGGAAAATTTTTCATGAAGTCGCAAAGACCACTGATGTACAATTGTTCAGATAACTACACCTCAGTTACAGAAATTTAGATGTAAAATTCTTTTCACTATGTGGATAAAATTTTAAATAGATGGAAGTATTTATTTCCTAAGCGGAAAAAAAAATCTTGCACTTTCGAGTACCTACGCTATCTTTCTCCAAAACTTTTCCATCTAATCATAACTGTCTTTCTACGAACGCAGTAAAATCAATTTATTCATAGAAAGTTGTTTACTTCTGCAAAATTATATAAACTTCAAATAAAACAAAACTTTACTTAAAATAATAATAATAATTTCATCTTGTTCGGTTTTGGCACAAATCGACATGTGTTTGTTAAAATTATTCATAAAAAACTGGTTTTAAAATAGTTGGTTGGAAAATGATAACTATAAATTGTATTGGGATAGATCTGTTTTAACAGATAATGGTCGCCAACAAGCCTGATATCATTTTATTTGACAGACAGAACCGACAAGAATATCCTTTAATTCCTCCACCAAAATCACATAATCTTTTACAGACCTACTGCACAAAATTGATAAATATTTACAACTTTCTGTTGCAATTAAAAATTTATAGAATTTGGAAAATATTCCAATTTTACCTCTAATTATTGCAGCTACGGCTGTAGTACCCAAATCTCAGGACATGAACAGTTTAACTTTAAAAGAGAATTTATTTGTTGAATTCAAAAAGCAATATGTTTATGCTCACATCATATAGTCAAAAAATTTCTTAACACTGATCAGACAGTGAAAACTGGTAATAAACTACGTCAAAATGATAATTACAATGTGGTGAAACATCGGGAATTACGCTAGATTAAAATTACTTGATAGTAGTCACTTCGTGACGATATTTGAATATCCGGCCTAAATGTCAAGTGATGGTGGGTCTAAAAAGTAATAATAATGTTAGTGTAACAAATTAGTTCACAATTTTAACTCAAGCCACATAAAAATATGAAGCAAAGAAGGTAAGATATTAACTAAATAAGGTCTTACCTAAAATTTGTGATTTATAAATATTTTTTAAATTATTATAGTTTAAAGATAAGAATACACTATTATTTGCATTAGCAATGATTTCATAGATGATAATATTTGTGCTGTAAGCGTTACCTTCATTAATTTAATTTTAGACATGTGCGTTTCTCTGTTACTTACACATTTTGAAATCGATATTACCGGTGTCCAATAAAAAGAACACTCAAGAAAGAGCCAACAGAAAATTTTTGTTCAATTACAATAAAATTCCGGTAAAGCTATTTTATTATAACCTGCACAGTGATTCAATATAATATGGAACATGCATTCTACATGTAGATGTGCGAAAAGATCTGAAATTTTCTTTTAATATAAAAACATTTATTGAATAATTTTATTTTAAGAAAAATCTCTAAAATCAATAATGTTCTTATAAGGTCAAGATTCTTTGTAGGAGATTAATTTAAGTACAATTTTTGTAGTAAAATTGATTACGATTTCAATGCTCCTTGACGAGGCTTCTAATCGAACTACAATTGAACATCTTGACATATCTAATCCTAAAAAATTGACTGGATATTGCGCATAGAACCTGTCATTGTGTATACTTATACATCTCAATGTATTCTTTTGAATTTTATTCAATACGTCATTTTCTAACTCCAACCAATCGAACACCTCGTCACCGAAAGTATTATTGCAAGATGCCACCTGTTCTCTTTTATGCGTCCACTTGAAACGCACATGATTTTCAAGCATACAGGTGTATAATTTCAACTCCATCAGACAGATATTCAAAGCATCTGTTGTATGATCTTTGAATATGAATTTTCACTTCCGTAAAATCCATACTAGAATTTCTGTTTGTTTATTATAGATTTGGCCAAAATAGTCTGTGGTATAATTTAATATATTTGATAAGTTTAAAAGTTTAATCTTCATAGTCTCTAAAACTTTCTAGTTCGTTATCCCATGTCTTTTATAAAGTACTCGAGCCAAAATATTAGATTGTTATTGCACACTAAAGTTAAAAGTTTTTTTCAACTCTATGACGTAAAATATAACCTTTGCAATTTTTCTCCACCTCACTTGTGAAATTCAACAACTAAAACTTGGTTTATTTACTCTATTTACTTTGGTTTTTAATAATTAACTTGATTTGCTAGCTATTTCTTTTGTACTGATAAAGTTACGTTTCATGTTACTAGCTTTTTATTTAACATAGTATACCAACGAATTTGAGTCATATTTCATTTAAGGTCTGGATCATTCAGGCAAT
Organism: Asbolus verrucosus; assembly: GCA_004193795.1. NCBI lineage: Eukaryota > Metazoa > Arthropoda > Insecta > Coleoptera > Tenebrionidae > Asbolus > Asbolus verrucosus. Next base: position 10,441 of record QDEB01010412.1, on the reverse strand, counting down.
AATAATGATACAAAAAGGAAATGATATATTTGCCAAAATTATAATGATAACACCTAAAAACATATACTTTCAGAACATTTTAAAAATTACGGTAGAATTTCTTTCAGAGCCACTTTTAAACATTTCTAATTAAGAAAAAAGTAAAGAGAATTTATTGAAGTTTACACATGTCTTGTTTGTATAAACTTAATTAAACAGTAACAATTTAGAAAAGGTAAAATAAATAACCAGCTTGGTGTGTTTTCTCAGAAAATTCATAATCTCGTGAGCTACTTCAAATTAATATATAAAAAATGCATGGAGTCAAACTTATACCTTACAATTGCCTAAATTTTAAATATAAAATGTTACTCAATAACTTTATGTTGCACTTGAAACTTTATATCATTGGATTAAAACTATATTACAGCAAGCATATGTCATTTTGGTCGCATACTTTCCGTTCTCGAGTGATAAATTCCACCCCCTTATTTTTTCCGTATTAGGGTCGTAAAATTGAATTAAATAGTCGCCATTAGCAGTGGCTCATAAATCTCGTTTTCAATCCCATTTAAATTTGGAAAGGTCGCGACCTTTCACCATGGTCGTCCTTCATTATCCTGATCCTAAGGAATGTAGCTATGTAATGTTGGTTTTTTCGTATTCCTGCCGACTATTTAGCATACTGGTGATAAGAATGGGTCCGTACACGCAACCGCCGAGGGGAGCGGAAGTGCATGCCTCCGGGGGCGGCTCGACGTCGGCGTTGCGACGCTCACTTGCCCGTCGTGTGTTGGAACGTAAACCGACCGCCGTCAAAATTTGACGCGCGCTCTTTTTGGCGCGAAAGTGAAACAACAGTGCAATATGTTTCTGATATTTTTTTCAATAATCAGTTTCGGTAAGTGTTATCTTTCTAATTTTAGCTGCGAATTGCATTCCGCCTATTTTATCTTGATGAAAAATATCACCTTGAAAATAATATGTGATGTAATCACGAAAATCGTATCTTCTGCGTGATTAATTATTCTGATGTTGCGATAAATATAACAATGGGACATTCCAGACGCAACTGATTCACAGATCCAAATGATTCGCACAAAATAAGGGATGCAGAAATAAATGCCAGCAGACAGACTGTGTGAGTCATCCCCCTTCAACAAACAGTCTTTACGAGACGGTTTTGTTGTTTTTCCCAGTTTCCTTTGCCTAAATATTTATGTTAGGATATGAAGTGCTAATTGCGTAATTAAACGTAGTTACAGACAGCTCACATTTTGTTTGCCCTTAAAAATATTTCGTTTGTACAAAAAACACAATTTAAATCTCGTTACAACGAAAATGCAAATACAAAGAAAATTAATGCACAAACTTTATTTAATACGGTTTTTAGTGAAAATGTTTTATTAACATTGATATTAATTTTTCAGCGTATTCGTCTGCTATTACACAGAAAAGTTTTTGTTCACACTTTATTTTGGCACAGTAAACAATGAATGCGTTCAGAAAAAATCACCTCAGATAACAAAGATTCATTGTTAGGTGGCCTACACCTGTCCTTTCAGTAAAGACAGGCAAAGAAGATAAAAACATAAAATATCGCACCGTAGGGTAACTTTGAGGATAATTGACGTAAAAACGTGGAACAAAAGAAATTAATTTGCCACGGTGAAAATTTAATGTAACCATATTGAGATTCAAAGCTTAAGTATGTATAAAGTTCTTATATCGGTAACAAGCCAGTAATCCATTAGTAAACTTTGCAAGTGCTTGCTTTCGCCCCACTTGAATTTAGGGTTTAGAAGCTTTGTAGTAAAATTTGTCAGGATTTTCAACCCACAAAAAGAGAATGAGCTACAGCACAGAATTCTTCGAAGAGAAATTGTTATATGAAAGGCTTTTTCACAAGCCGCGTTTTGAGATGTCTTTCAGCTATGGCCGAATGCGAAAATCCTGGACATGAGGTGCGATATATCAGGAGTAAACACAGATAGAACATACAACGGAGCAGAGTATTTATTCTGTTTGTTTCTAATTTACCACCGGAAATAAAAATTAAATTAATTATGCAATGTTAACGAGAAATTAACAAAAATAAAACATTTTTTTTTGCTAGACATGCAGCATGAAAGATTTCACTTTTTACCGAATATTTTACTTGACATATTTTGTAAGAAGGTTTTTCTTTGGTGGTAACTTGATAATTTTAAATATTGTTCAAATTTCACAGAATTATTTACTTAATATAAGTGTTTAATATGGAAAGAGAAAAAAGAACATTTTATTTTAATTAGCAATTTAAAAGCAAATGTAATTTGAGTACTAAAATTAGAATGTATTTAATTAAATATATCTAATTGTAAGCAAAAACTATTAATGAACCGAAATAAATCCTACAAAAATTTACCTATTATAAAATTTATGTATATAAGTGTAAAAGAGCTAGAATTTGACTTTAAAACATTTACTCACAAACTCACACCACATTCACTTAACGTTTTTTACTAATAAATCTCTGTCTAACAGTAATAAACTGTACTTATCAACAATCTCAGTATAGACATTTAATCTACACATACCCTATCTGCTGTAAAGTTCGTTCCAACATTCTAAATTTCACATTCACTTCTCTGTATAATTACTCCAATCAGTATTTGCTGAAAACATTTCCTAGCACATTTAGTATAGAAATGGATAGCTGGCTGCCTATGTCCAATTAATGCAAATTTAATTTACAAATATTTTACAGATTATTTTGATTTAAGTAATAAGCTGAAATCCAAATAGTAATTTTCTAAAATTCTTTTCTGAATTACTTATATTTTACCAAATATAAACATAAACCTTAAACTAAACGTTAGGATAAACATTTTGTGCAGAAAGAAATAAGCATTATTTTTATTTAAAAATGTGGCAGTTGAACTCCAACACTTATTTTTGTTTATAAATAAAAATCTATATTTTATTACTATTGAAACCAGTTGAAATCCATCTAAATCAACACAGAGTTCGCTCAACTAGAAAATAACTTTATTTGCCAAACTCAATTCGAAAGCAAATTCGAGTCAATTCAAAAGACATTTGAACTGTTTGTAGAAAAAACAGCAAAACTACAAACCAGATTTCAAATCAAGTGAATAATTTTTACTTACTTGCCAACGCATTTTAGTTAATTACAGTATAATAAAATGTTGCCTCCACAAATGTATAAAAATTTTAATCATAACAAAAAATGCAATACATTTTTTTCCGATCCTTGATTAGAAATAACAAATTTTAATAATTATTATTATAATAAATAAATAATATGTTTTTCAGAAATACCCGTAACTATGTTTTACATAATCAGATCAAAACAAAATAAATTACATTCAATAATATTGTTAATTAAATTCCGTTGTTATTAAATTATAAACTACCTATATACAAAAAATATTTCATATTTATATAATGGTATTTGAGTAAAAATGTCATTCTTAACAGAAAAAAAAATAAAAATATATAATGTAATAAATACTTTCGTCATTTTAGCGGAGTAAAATGAACTCGCATGAAACCTCTATTAATCTCAAGTCTAAAAATTAATTCAGTGAAATAATAAACTTTTTTCAAAACGTTATCCTCTCCTACCTACCCCTTAGCCGCTCAGAACAAGACTAATCGAATTGATCACAAATTCATGCCACCCTCTATACAGAAGGATTAGTATATCCAAAAATAATTCTGGTTGTATAAACACATCTCGTCGTTATAATCTAAAGTTTAATTTGCGTACAAAAATATTTTAGAATTATAATTCAATATTATCAGTATTATTCAAAGTAATCACAAACAGAAATCGGAGGATTAGCAGTGCGAATAAAATTTATGAGTGCGGTTCCCACTTGCAAAATTTTCTGACCACTTTTTTAATGAAGTATGAATACCTACATCAACATGGAAAACTGGTTAAAATTTTACTTATAACGATAGTATTGACATACTCAGTATACTTATTAATAACATTAAAGTAAGCAATTAACCCAAACATTGGGTAATTTAATGGACCATAATATTTAAAAAATAATAATGAAGAATCTTAAGTGTACATTTATACATTAATATTAATTTTTTAATATCAAGATGTAAAAATAATACTAGTTAAATTGGTATGTACTAAACCTTTATTACATTTTCCTTTTTTTGTGCATACAAACTACTGCTATGTATTTCAAAGTATTTCCTACATTTGTTTAATTCAGTTTAATATGACTATTACCCAGAAAACCTTTCCTAATAATTCAGTTGCCGCACCCTCCATTATAATACCTACACACTTTTCCTCCAATTTTATTGTGATCTTTTTTTAGTTATGATTCGTAGAAACAAAATAGTAAATAGTTAGGTCCGGTCAAAGGCTGAAAATTAAAGGCGAATTATATTCAGCAATTTTATTTCTATAAACATGGCTGTTATGAACAGAAAATATTGTCAAATAATGAAAATCTTTTCATGAAACACAATTTATTGCGTGTTACATTTGAAATTTTAGATAATGTACTAGCATAAACTTGACAGATAAAAGAGATTATTTTTTAGTCAATTAGAAATAATCTGAATTACTGTTTTAGATTGATATAATGCAAAAAATTTAACACATTAGTAACTATTTCTATTTTCTTTTTAAATTTTTTTCGACCTTAGTGTTATTTATCAAAACATATTTTTCCAACAATACTTTCTAAGATACCAATTGCTTAGTTGAGAATAAAACAATTAAAAATAGCTGACTCAACACACGTTGTTACTACAATGTTACAGTGAAATTCACCTAAGACGGAGACACCTTAGATTTATGACAGAACCCGTATAACAAATGATTAATTTTAGTGTTTTTGCAGCGACTAAGAAAAGTTTGTAATACCACATTATTGCCTTCTGAATTATTATCCATTCGTTAACTTTTCTTAACCTCAAAGACCTAACTCAAAAACAGTAATTATTGAAATTAATTAGAAAACCAAACAAGTACTGGTAACGTTTTCATTACCAAGACAAAAATTATGTTGGTATGAAATCGTTTTCTACAAGACATTCTCTGTAAAAATGTGGGTAATTAATAATAGTTTAATGGTCTATTTCTGGGTTTATACAGCAAGTAATTTAAAAAAGTAAAGTAAGAAAATTTCAATATACGGATCAACACGTAAGCGTTCATATGAAGTAAAAAATTAAGAATTAAAAGTAAGTTAAGAACGTGAAGTAAAAAGTTAATCAACTTTTATCTTTTCAACTTTACTTCGTAATTTAAGACGAAATTCGCATCCTGGATTTGTCATCCAGTACTGTTAGTTTGTGAATTCGAATGTAACATCGTGCATGATTAAGGTTTATTACATTCTTACTTTCTTTATAAACGTCAGATGCTTTTTAATTTTTATTTCATTTTCTTCTTTCTCTTTTTTACTCCACTTTGTTAAATTACCTGTTGTATCAACCCGACATAACCTCTGCAACTATTCCAGTGAATACAAAATAATCTTGAAAAGGTTGATATCATATTTTAGGCCGTGACCAATATTTTTCCATTTATTTATATTAGTAAGTAAATAAATAGTAAATAGTAATAATAAATAATAAATAAAAAGTAAGTAACTACTAATTATAGTAGCCAGTACGAAACATGAAACAGTTTTATTACCACTGGCAAAAATGTTTTGTTTAAAATTTACTTACTGCGACGGATTACTATCTCTCTTTAACACTTGATCCACAAACCGTGAAAGAATGGCGTGAAGTTATTTTATGTTAAAAGTTATTATACCAAGAAATCTGTTCGAGCCCCCAATTTATAGTTTTCAAAGTTTACAACTTGTCTACGTTCTAACGGGAATGTCCCATATCAATAATGAATTTGCAGTTTTTTTTTTTTATTTATGAAACAGAACCAGGAAAACGTACACTAAAGTATGAAGAAAAAATTCGTTCAAACTCGAACACCATATCAGTGAAAATGCCAAAATGGTGTATCAGAAAACAAGTTGGATGGATCCAGAAAAACAGAAACAAGAAGTGAATATTTTACAAGAAACGTGTATACACCGGAAGAAAGAGCATTTAATTTAATGAAGTACTACTATTACTTATTAAGAAAACTCACAAATTAAAATACGAATACATAAATATAATCATAGAACATAATCAACAAATATGACTAGGATTTTGGTCTTATTTTCTCCAACAAAGCAAACATTATGAAAGTCATAAAATTTTATGTTTTCTTTGCATTTCAAAGGATTTATAAGTTTCCAAATTACATAATCTGTTCGTTATTGTTTCTTCGCCCCATTACCACATTACCATACTTATATTCTATTGGTAACAAACATTAATAAGCTAGTATTTTAATTAAAATATTTCTTAGAGAAACAGTGAAAATCGTTATATTTTAAATTCCGTTAATGTCTTTAATTTTTCTTACCGTTTCTTAGCCTTTCATACTTTGTTTGATTACAAAAAAATTTTGCTTATGTTGCTTATATTGAATGAACTGTTTTAGATTTTCATTAAAACAAGCCGACATTATAGGTGCTAATTTAATTATTAATTAATTAATTTAATTAATTTATAATGTTTTTTTTACAATTTACGTGCAGTACAACTTTGTACATTTTTTTGATGTGTTAAAGGTTTATTTGATCTAACAAATTATAAATAATTTAGATAAGAACAAAATAAGATTTATCTTTATTACTTACATAATTAAAACATAAATTTTTGGTCACAGATACTTCTATAATACTTATGGAATGAGGAAAAAGTAAAGCAAAGATTAATTTATTGTGAAACAAAAACAAAGTTCATGGATTTGTTGAATAAAAATTATTAATAATAATTTATTTTACATTATGCTTGTATTTATTTTTCTGTATATGTTTTATATTATTTTATTTATATATTTATTTTGTTTTTTAAGTCTTATGTAAATTTTTTAAGACGAAGAAAACTTGAAAATATTTGTTTATAAGTTGTAAGTTCGAATTGACCCAACCAACATTATGTTGTTGGATCTAGTAAAACTAATAATCAGAACAATGTTGAATAACATTCAAAGAATTTAAGGCAACTGTCAATTCCAAAGATTTCATTTTTATTTATACATATAAATACTAAAACTCTCAACATATTGATTTAAGATAGATTCACCAACGTAACAATGTCAAACGATCACCACTTCGCCAATTTTCGTAACTTTCAGGAAAACGCTCAAATCTCATCATAAGAAATGATTTCCGATAAAAATTTGCATATTGACCGGCAACACAGTCTCCAAAAACAATCTATCACTTTTGAATAACAAAACATACGATTCATCCACTTCTTATATCAAAATTGCTATCGAGAACCAAACAAATTGATAAACTGAGCGAAGCTGACCCGATAAAGCTTCCACAAATATCCGTGTATCCTAAGAAATATGCAGGATATGGTCCAGAATGATCGTTTTCATAAAAAACAGGCAGTTAGGCGGATCCCTAAAAGGATGATGACTAATGAACAAAAAGCAAATCAACCGGCAATTTGTCAGAGACAAAAATTATATCAAATTCTAATACTAAACTTGCAGACAAGATTATGGTCCATGATTAAAGCAGCTGTATTACATTGACAAATTACGTCCTTAATGCCACCATCCATATTTCCTTACGGCTTTTTGTTACAAATTTTGTTAGTAATTAATTTGAACTCGAATAAATTAATGAAATAAAATTGACCCCCGTACAAAAGCTATTTTGTTAGGTTGAGTACAGAATATATAAAAGTGAATTATTATTTAAAATTATATTTAATGCATTCAGTCATGAAAATTATTGACAGTCTTAACCTTTACACAAGAAAATCGATTCGACTGTGATTGATTGCCACGAATTATTACAACAGAACAAATGTATAACCCTAATAAACCGTAATCAACTTAAAATGTCTGACTTATTAACTTTATTCCGATGGAACTTTTCGATTTTATCCTTTATTACATGAAAATGTCAAATTATTGAATAAACTTCATTTTTTCAATTTTGCCGCAGTGACGCTAAGAATTTGAACTGTTGTAATTTATTGACCTTAAATTTAGCAAAACCATAAACAGTAAAATACAAATTAAAAGCAGAATTTCAAGAAAATATAAAACAAACATTGTGAAAGTATTATGTCTCTTATGTGTACTCTATATAACCCGATAAGTTTATAAATGTGTAGTACTATTATATATAGCATGTCATATCTTTTAATGTAATTGAAGCAAGGCTCTTTTCAGACCCCCTGTAGCTCTGCCGGTGATGTTGCGTCGGAACAATGTTGATTCATTAGTTAAATTACTGTTCCAAATTAATTATATTTATCTAATTTTTTTGTTCGTTTTTATTAATTAATTGTGTTTTTCGTTCATTGACTTAATAAATACCCAATAATTGATTCTAATTAAAAAACAATAAACAATTCAGTACCCGCTAAATAAATAACCGTTACCCGAAGAACACAAAAACGCTTTTTTATCAACTAAAATATTTGTCTGGAGGTAAAACGTCGTAGGCGTTGATAAAAAATGGAATAGTTTAGAATAGATCGTATTGAGATGGCTAGAGGGTTGCTTTCCATTAGAGTTATAAATAAATTGTTCTTTCTAATTTTGTAAATATAATACAAATTTAACATTCGAGACATGTAATTATTACATTTATAACTGCCACATTATAAAATATACAAAATATTACTTCTGCTTATGTAGGCAGAGCATGCACAAAGGACTTAATAATTTTTTAATGTATTTGTAAATAGACTCGTGACATCAGTGCCTTCATTTTTTATTATTTTTCTGTTATTTTAAAGCTTCCACTTTAAAAAGTATATATCCATTTTTCAAATAAAACAACCCGTTGTAATCACAGTTTTTGTACCGTGACTTTTCACAATATAACTCGCTACGGGATAATAATTTTATATTTCTATAGCTCCAGATTTTTTTTATTCCACTTTTACGTTGGGGTGATGGATTGCACCATCAAAAAGAACACAGAACAGTCCATCAAATTTCATTTAACACGGAAAATGAAAATTGTTCCATTCTGAATCGGTATCAATAAAAAACGTAAATCTGCTTCCCAGAACACACCCACGTGTGCGGGTGAAGACAATTTGACGTATTTTTTTAATATGATTTTTTTTTCTCAATTTGTTTACTTTTTTAATCCAATTCTTACAAATAATTTATGTTACAATTAATATCATTTTCTTATCAGGAGAAATTATCTAAAATAGTAAATTAAATTTAAATCTCCTTACCGAACACAATTTTAAAACTGTAATGTAAGGTTCTGAAAGTTTGAAAACGACAGTTTTCAATTTTTTTGTGATGTACAAAGAATTATAAATTAAATTCAAGAAAATACTGTTCGTTATTTTTCAAATAAATGTACAGAAAAATTACTAGCATTATCTTTAACATTTCGCTTTAACCGATAACACAAGTACAAAATAGATTTTTTGAAATTATTTTCACCGAAGCACTAGAAACATGTATTTCTTGCTACTAGCTATACAGATGATGATATTACAGTATTATCAGTACGGTTGCTAATTTAATTTCGTCACCTAGATGCTTCCTTGAGCTTTGAGCCAAAATATTTTTTTGCTTTTCTGATATATATATATATTCTTGTTTTGTCCGTTTTTATGAGCCTACTTTAAACTGTAATATCTCAGTGAATACTTATTCAATTTAATCGAAATAAGCGCCATTTGAATCAGTGCACTTTTGCCAACGTAACACAAGTCGATCGGCATAAAAATTGGGCGCTCGGGATTCGATGAAGTCGACGAAGGCCATTTTTGCCTGGTCCTGATTGGCGAAGGTTCTACCGGTGAGAAAGTTATCGAAGTGCTTGAAAAGATGATAGTCGTTTGGCGAGAGGTGTAGGGAGTATGGTGGGTGAGGCAGAACTTCGACACTCAATTCGTTTAATTTTCGGACGGTGATTTGCGAAACGTGTGGACGGGCGTTGTCGTGGAGCAAGATCGGACCTCTTCTGTTGACCAGTGCCGGCTGGTGCTGACGTAATTTTCGGTACATTTCGTCGATTTCCTCACAATAGGACTCTGCTGTGATGGTTTGGCTCGGTTGCAGAAAGTTATAGTGAATCACACCAGCCGCTGACCACCATACAGTAACCATGGTCCTTTTTTGGTGGGTTTTCGCCTTTGGGAAGTGCCTGAGTGGCTCATCGGTGTCCAACCACTGTCCTGAACGTCTCCTGTTGTCGTAGAGGATCCACTTTTCATCACACGTGACGATCCGATCCAAAAAAGGATCGTTTTGGTTGCGCAAAAGCAAAGAAGAACAGACCTTGAAACGTGACAATTTCTGTCGATCGTTCAAATCGTAGGGCACCCACGTTCCGAGCTTTTTGACCTTTCCAATACGTTT
>QDEB01010380.1:0-11733 GCA_004193795.1 Asbolus verrucosus | reverse complement strand
ATGGATAACTCTATTACAAATTATGTTGATCACTCAATATTAGCAAAAATCAATTGTTTTACTGTTGTTTCAATGTTTACTTATTTGAAAATCAACACTGGATAGATTTTGAGTAAGCTTTGACTTAATTAAAATTGTCATAGTTCCTATAAATAAATTCCAGTTATTTTGACCTGCTGACTGCATTTTTCAAAATATCAAAATGGATATCATTAAATCTCCTATGGAAAATTTTAGGGACTAATTTTATAATATCTGGACATCTACGTAAATTCTAATTGACTTTAAGAGGTCACGATTCTTTTGATTGAAAATAAAATGTTACTTTCTTTAAAATTTTGATTTTAAATGTAAAAAAATTTCAATACTACATTTAAAATTTAAAAACTGGTGTCTGTCGACGGAAGGGAAAGCGACAAAACAATTAAATTGAATAATTGATTTCGACTACGGCAAATTGCATTAAAATCAGCTATTAAACAATAAGTATAGAAAACAGGCATATTTGCTGCAAAAGGGTGAAGAAATTTAAATACATTTCTCATCTAAAAAAGGAAGCTTTAAAGTATTTCAGGTCGTCAAAAGTTCAAAAATATTCATAAATAGCAATCACGAATCACATCATTCAAAATTCGCAGGACAGAGGAACTCGACGAATGTCGACGCTATCTTAGTTTAAAGTTAAATTAGTTTTCTGTTTCACCAACATGACCCCTGTGTCAGCGATGATAAATAAGTATCGATAGGTGCACAAAAAAACGATCAAAAATATTTACCTGCTAAACACCGATGAAATACTATTTTAAAAGTTTATAGCATCACCGAATTAAATTTTGACTTGTTGAAAATTATGATGTCAACGATGATGAGTAAAGCTGAAATTATTCTTGATAAAATTTCAAGGATTTAAAACTTTCGTCATCAGAATTCCAACATCATCACAAATATAGTTCAATGCACCAGATTTGGCGCATGCATAACTAACCCTATGAATTAAATCAATGACGTCAGCGAAACTGCCCTCATCATATTCATAATTAAAGTTGACTACAGTTATTCGAAGAATGTAAACAAAATACGTAACACAATATGTCAAAATAAATTAACCTCTAATGTGAAAATGCTAAATTATCTTTTTGTTTTTATTGTTGTTAGTGACGGCCTTTACACATCTCGCTCTCGATTTAACTGCATCTTGAATGGACTGCTGCTCATAATTTACACAAAAATGTGACAATAACAAACGCGACAGAAGTTAGTCTTAACAGTTGATTCTATCTTTGTCGCGCTCTTTCAACGTACATTAACGCAAGTACAACGTTCGTGGTAACTTGAAAATAAATCTATGACGCAGGGGTCTTCTTCCTCGATTTGTCTTTTAGTTCGACATTCCCGTTTGCAACGTTATGTTCAAGAAAAATATAAACAATTATTTATAAACAAGAAGAGAAACTTGTAAAACAATTATTTATATACTGTAATTGCCCTGTGATTACAAAAAAAATAATAAAACCTGTGATTCTTCCTGTAAATTTAATCGTGGTCAGACATATCGATTTCATTATTCAGAGTGATGTCACTCGAGAGCCAGTTTTTGTAGAGTTCAAAATTAAAATTCTATTATTTGGGTAATGCTAATTTTCAAACATTACTAGAATTGATTTCAAAATTAAAACTACAAAAAGATTTTATTCATGTTTCATAAGAATTTTTAATGATAATTTAACATATATCTCACATCTCTTGCGATCGAGAATCCAAAATTGATTGGCTATATTTATGTTTATATTCGCATTTATAAAAATGTATTATTTTGGGTTTATGCCTACCCAGTCTGTGTATAGACGTATCGCATTTTACGTCAAACAAACACTGAAATCAAAAGCTTTTATCGCCTTTCTGTGAAAAGTTTAATATTTACATTCCAGATCAAACTACTCGGTTACTTTCTGTTGCAGGCTTCGAAGTGACTATTTACATAATGGCAACAAGAAATAACAGTATTTGAAGAATCACACAACCTTCAGGCTTCAAACTCTTATAAATATTTAAAGCTTTCTTATGAATTTATAGTTTAACATGTCAAAAATATCGACGATGCACTAGATAGGACAGCAACAAAATTAAAAAATTAATGCTCGAAGCCATTTTATCAATCAACAATTAAATAAATATGTTGACAATTTATGTTTATTCACGTTGAAATGATTTGTTTATTTATGCGAATTTGCCATAAACTTGCGTGTGCTTATATAAATATGCAAATATCGAAATTACAATAGAAACAAAAATTTCATCAGAAAAATTAAATTATTTTCTCATTTGCTTTCGCTCCAGGACAATTTCTCATTTTATGTAAAAAGGCATTTTATTTTCCGCAGCAATTTTTATAATGAAAGACATTTTTTTAAACTGTTTCCTTTTGTGCTCCATCCGAATCAATCCAACTTTTTTTATAACTAAAGAGAGACAAAGGCAGAAACCTAACATACATTTCGATATTAAGTTTCATCGATATGGATAAAACAAAAAAATCCTATTGAATTCTGAAAGGGGAAGAATTTTATTTATTCATAATACAAAATTCAGATGCGGACATCCAGGTAGTCGCTAACAAAGAAAAACAAAATGCACCCGACACACTACGAAGGAAAATTCCAATTTCTTGGACGTTTTGTTTTTATTTCAGCATAAAAGATATTTCTTAAATTGGTTGTTTTTAGGTAACGGCATGGCGTGTTCCAATAATACATGCACTGCAACTAGTTCAGGTAGCTGCTTCATATCGTAACTGCGTGGATTTTTTTTTATTTTACGTACGTATTGTTCTAACACCAAAACCACTAAAACTGTGTTGTTTGTTCACAGCGTAGTTGCGCCATCATCGCATCGAGTCGACTTCCGTCGACAGGGCGGCAAAAAAATTACCGAATCATTCATTAACATCACAGCAAAAATTCTTAATTGTGCGACAGAACTTTTTATAACGTCACTTATTAAGTTATTCTTTGATAAAAAAATATGATTCTAAAAATACCGACAGCACTGAAGATTTTAAACTGGCGAGTGCAAAAGATTGCCGGAGTAGAAGTCATAATCGTCCTTGAAAAAACGATTATTAGGAAGACAAGGAAATTCTCCGCTTCCAACACATAATGTTTTTTGCTAGAGAGGGTCAGGAATAACAAGGGAGCTACAATATAAGAGACCGTGGTCCTGCATACACTACGCTTTTTTTCTGGAACCCCTGCGATCAATGCACGTCGCTATTGGATTAAACTTGTACAAAAATAAACAAAAGGAGAAACTAAAGTTTTAAGCTTCAACACAAAAGTTCAGAGGAACTTCGCCTCTCATGCCGAAAGGTTTTTCGTTGTTTTTGTCCAAAATAATCAGACCAGTGATCTGTTTGCGTTTCAGATAATTTCTGAAATTAATCACGGTATCAGAACCCTTCCAGTATGCAGATGTGCGTGCTGAATAAATCCGAAAAAATTTTGCGTGACTCAAGTGTGAACAGACAACGACTCCAACAATGCGACATTCTTTCCATAATGGCTACAAGCGCTGGTATCGTTTGTAATTCCCCAAAAGAAAAATCGCAGATATCGCCAATCGATGCATTTTAAGTATTTACTGAGCATAAACCGCCTCGAAGCCTCGAAGGTGGCAATAAAATTAAGTTTTATTATTAATAACTGCCGCCCAAAGAGAGATAAGTAATAGAAAAGGCAGCCACAAGCTAAATATATTGTGCTCCGGCAATCCTGAAGACCCTTTTAACTGATTGTACAAGGATATTGGGAATACGACCTTTATAATTAACTTGCTAAATACGAAACTGATAGGACTATCAGTAGTATCAGTGAATGTAAACTTCATTGGAGACCATACCATCAAAACCTTCTGTAGTGGGCGATGTGCTTTCAGTGCGGCTTCTTATTGTCTTGATGTTATTATCTGCAAGTGAGGCGTCATTTCGTTCGAAATTAGAAGACTACAGTACGTTAAAGATAAAATTTTAACAATGAAAAAGAAATTTCCCAGTTACAAAAGAGAAGAATAAAATCCTGCGAAAACACACTTTTATAAAGGACGTATCTTTATAAAGAAAAGTGTTTTTCCCACAAAAACATATATTTTCCGACGACCCGAAATTTCTTAATTTAGAACGAATTTTCTGGGCCAAGCAGGTGACAGTGTTTTTTATAAGCGCTCGGAATAAGAAAATATCGGAGACTCGTCAACTTAGATTAGCTTCGAAATTTTTTTTAACTTCATTATTTGGGGTAAAAAAATTGTTATTTCCACGCGAAAAATGAAAAATATTTACAGACCGGCACAAGCTGATGTAGGTTGTAAATATTTATAATTGTTACTTTACACTCAATAATATATGTTAATCTATAACTTTATAAGTATTATTAATATATTTGTATTTATCATATCCTGGTTAGAAAAAATAACACAGCAACAAATTTCTGAACTACGAACAATCTGTCACTCGTCAGACGTCACCATTCAGAAATAATTATTACAGTTTGCAGAGTGCTTCCTTAAAATAAATAAATACGTAAATAAATAAATAATATTCGGTGAGTAAAAATTAAAACATGTGGTATTAAACAATTTCTCTTAAAATTGTATTAAAAATGGTATTAAAATTTCTTAAAATAACCTGCTTCAATAAAATGCAACTCAACCTTTACATGGTCGTATTTTTGTTTATAACTGAATAAGTTTTGATAATAACTTTATAAAAAGGGCTTTTGTAAGTCTGTCAGGGAGCTTCAAAATATTTTTTTACTTAAAAGCAATAATATTACTTAGTTAAAAGATAAAATATTCACTATTACTTCACTATTATAATCTGAAATTAAGATATGTTATACGATGCGTGAGTTCAATTATATAAGAGCTCTTTATCGATTTATTAATTATTACCGAGCTCTAAACGGAAATACGATTACAAATACAGTGAAGAATGACGATATTTTTGTAAAATAAATTTGAATAGGCAATTTCGTATTGATCCATGATATATCTTATCAAGTGGAAGTACAGCATTTTTAGCTATCGAAATCAAATTATAATCAGTATCTATTATGTATACTTGTCATATATTTTATATTACAGCCGGAAAGTGGAACAGAAATCAGCCACGTATTTTGTATTCTTTATTTGTGGCAAGAAGTTAGATAAAACGGTAACAATGGAAGGTTGTTTTTTAACTTCCAAAGAATGATTCTGTGTGCTGTGGTCGATTACTGACGCATGTTTTGATAAATATTCAATTTCCCTTAAAATGTTCCACCTTAATCAATTTGGCGTCGTAAAATATTTTTCAAACAATTTCAGTGATGGTTTCGACTGTTTCTCACAAAACGGGATTTTATTATGTAACATACATACAATTCGACTGGAACTTTATAATACAATCATCGGCGAGTTATTTTCAAGCTACAGTTGCAAGTTGGTCCAATAAACTTTGGTTGGTATGGGCGTGCGATTTTTTATTGGCGAAGTTTCCATTCCCTCATGGCGTATATTCGCCACTGGTTTTATTTCATAACTGAAAAAGGATAATGAAGGAAGGCTTCGGCCTTAATTGACTCTATCGTATTAGAAATTGATTTTTCTTTGTTATCGTTATCGTTGCACGAGCAAGTCTACGGATCTGTATTTCAAACGTTGTTATTTTATGAGCACGTTTTTGTCTGATTAACAATGTTTTTGGTGTATGAAACGAGTCAGAGTAGATTTTTCTCAGTTGGAATCGTTTATTATTTGTACAATTTCATTCAATGCTTAACAAAAACCGTATCTGGGCTAGGCACGCATCAGACTAAAATTAATTTGATTTTAATGATGGTGGTCTATTCTTGAGTGAATGGACGCACCGACAAGGTCTTTTATATGACAAATTATAATGGACCGCGCAAACTTGTGTTTATCGTTGTACATTGACAAAATATACGTCACAGACTTAAAAGTCAACCGAATGGAATTCTCGCCTCTTTTTTATCGTGTCGGATTTATTAACACTTTCCCGTGTTAAATCTAGTGTGGCCTAAAACGCATTTCGGTTCTTTTATAAATTTCGTCTGGATCTGATGATAATCTATACATTTCTGTTTTTGTACGGGCATCTGGTAGTTATTTGAGCTTAATGGGCGGATATAAAGCTGCAACGAGATAAACAAGTAGCCAAAAGCAGAATTAAAACGTTCAATTGGGGGATTTGTTACAAAGTCACACAACGGCATATATCAAAAACCTTTTTAGGTAATAAAAAGTAAGGGAAAAACTATAACAGTCGAATATTTCTCCTTTACAGTCAGGAAGGCAATTTTCCTGCAATTTATTGCAAGAACAGCGTTCGAACGATTTCAATGCCATTTTCACGTGTTATGTCCCACATTTTCATCGGTTCAACTCCACAAATTCAATTCTTTGAACATTAAAAAAAAATTACAACTGCCGTGTTCGCTCGAGCTTCACTCTTTAAGTTGTGGGTGCGATATACTCACTGAAAATGTCACCAAATCTTTTTCTTTAATGCCCCTCTACTCTGGAACACTATATTCTGAACCCTTGGGGGGCTTCTTCGAGACGACATATGTCCAAATAGAGCCTCGGGGAACCATACCGGAAGTTCTGGTTTAAGCAAACTCCAGGCAGGGATTTTAATAGGTTATGCAGATGGATTCCTAATAGTACCGGCGAATATTTACATTTTTCGGTTAGAAGTTGAATGTAATGTTTATTAATTATTCAAAATTTTCTTAGTCAGAATAATGACGTACAGCAGTTATTTTAATGAAGAAAATCTGAATAATTAAAAGTACCCCAAAAAAATTGCTGCTCAAATGGCCTTAGTAGGTAAGAATGTTGGATAATGGTTTAAAATTTAATACATCATAGTGAGCCGTTTGTTCAGGGGCGTACGTGTGACGGCTTAGCGGAGTCCCAAGGGGTAAACCGGAAATTGTGCGAGTTATTATGCGAAGCGGTTTACGCCCCCTCCCAGCGAAGGGTGAAACACAGCTATTGTTATATTGTCAGCACGCCATGGCAGCAGATAGAAACGTCAAGATGTAGAATTTTGCATGTGTGTTTTTCGTGTTCTCTGCATCATTTCATATTTTACTAAATTTAAACATAAAATTTTTTTCTGGTTGATGGTATAAACTTATATTTTATTCATTCTTCAAGAAATGTCATTCCACTTTTATGGCACCATAAAGATAGCCAATTCGCTTTCTTGTTATCAATCGTTATTTTTGTCTAAACGTGACTTAAATACAAATTCACCAGCAAAGGGTGGAATTATGTGAGCAGGGAGAAAACTAGAGTGCAGAGTAATCTCTTGGATGTAGACAGTGACGGTTCCAATTTATAGAAAGCCGATGCATCATTCTTTTGCCACTTTATTTATCTTTAGGTTTTCTCGTCAAGTTCATTTTAATTTGATCGCTTTAAAGTAGCGAACACGGAATGTGAGTGAAGTTTTCTTCAAGAGGCGAAAAGAAAGACCGCAAACGTGTCAAAGCAATAAAAACACTAAACTCTTTAAGGTTTCCATAAAATTAAGCAAAGTATTCGTTATAAACTTACTAAAATCAGTTTTTCAAATAAAATTAAAACCCTTCAAAACTTTAGAGTGTCTCAAACATTTTCCAACGCTCATTAACATTTAACCGGCCTCTAATTGAATAAAAATGTCCAAATTAGAAGAGAAGCTTTTATAATCGCTGAAGAAATCCCCTAATTGAAAGCATTATCATCTGCGCATCTTGACAAAATCTTGGACGAAATTAATTAATCCGAATTTATTCGAATATGTCTACTAATTTCGAAATGGTGCCACACTGCTGGCAACAAAAGCGCGAACGTGCATGAGTAATGTCGGTGGAGACCGTTTCAGTCGCATTTCCTTCAAGCTTCATAACAAAGCTTTTAGAAAAAGTAACAAACATTTGGTGATGTTGGAAACATGTGGCTTTCAGTAAAAAAACTTAAAGAACGCGGAAAACAACGCTGCTGTTGGCTGTGTAGTGCTCTCAAATCGGTCTCCAGAAGAAGTGGAACGCCTTTAAAGAAGACACGAACATGACAAAAAGCATATACGTCACTATTGCTGTATACTTGGCTCTATGTTTGAAACGTTTCACAACGTTATTGTCTGATAGATTCATGGTTCATTGTGCACAGGTACGTCGTCTGGCAAAGATGGAAATGTCAGAACTCGGCTAGACTGGTGTTGCAGGACGAAGTCGACATTCTCATAAAACATTCCATAACTTACCTAAATAATTGCTGTATTTCAAAGCATTTCAGGCGGGTAATGCAGAATCTTGGATGCAATTATGTTATCTAAAACAAAGCAGAATGCAATTAATTTTAACAACCGTAATGCCATTAAAAATTAAACCAAACTTTAAAATGTCGTTCGTAACGGGGCTGTATTTCATATTTCATAGGAAATTAAATTTTTAGATGCGGGATTTGCAAGCAATCTGCCTGTTCAGGAGGCACTTTTATTTGTTTGTCCATGCGTTAACGCCCCTCTGTAAATTGTGAACAAAACTTATCTTGTCGTATTTAAAACGAAATGACACCTATTCAATGATACTCATTATTATCGGCTTTATACGAAACCGTTTTTCAGTGATTTATCTTCCGACATTCGAAAACTTCAAAGAATATTACATCAACCCAAGTACTTGTTTAAATCGCAGTGTATAAAATATAGATACAGAACAACCAGTTCATGCCACTAAATCAAGATTATCTGGGAAATTTACAGCTTTCTGTTTATTAAAGCTCTACAAGATAAGTGGCTTAATTTTATCAAATAGTTTTACAACCACTTAATTGCAAAAGCTTCCTATTAACGCTATCTTACGATGTTCGTACGAGTATACCGGATGGTAACAACTTTCTCCTTCTTGTTTATCATTTTTGAAATCAGTGAGATCTGCTTTTAGACCCAAAAATAATCATTAAAGCAATATAAAAATGTTTAACCAACTGCACTCGATATATACCGGGTGTGAACGAAACATAGTTCATTTCCTAGTATTTGCTTTATTTACTGAGATTTTTAAATAACATTTTTGGAGGTCTATGCATTTATAAAATCCGATTTTTTAAAGGAAACTGTCAATTTTTTGCACTTTTGGCAAATGACCACAATCTTCTTATTTTAATTAGTATCCCACATATTTTTATATTTTTAGATTCTACATAAAATTCTGAATGTAATCTTTAATCTTTTTTTTAACAAATTTTCAATTTCGTCTAAAATTAAGTTTACATACCCGTTACAGTTCTCCGAATTTGTAGATATGTAGCTAACAAAATGAAATATTGTACATTTTGATTTCAAACCAAATTCCAAATTATAGGTATCAATGTACTCCTTGACAAAAAGTCTTTTAAAAAGTATACTTCCATTTGAAAAGTCTAGTAAATTTCAAAGAACTGTGTGCCAGTCTAACCAAGCCAATTTTATACGTAAAGTTTGATATTTATCTTTTTCGACTTGCGTTCATTGCATCATTTTATGTCACCTATATCATTCTAATTCACCCTTCATTTAAATAACCCAAAACAATTAAATAATGCAATTATATATTTTACAGTTTTCTACATAAAGATTGCAGAAGACCGCGACCCTCGTTCAGAGATTCAGAATTATAGAGATTGGTATTCCATCACTCGCTATTATGTCCTAAATGTTTTTAATGTTTTAGTCAATTTCCACTAAATCGTTGGTCGGAGTATTCTGGCATAATGATAGTTTAAAGTTTGAATAAAAAAATAACAATTAGCAATTATCATAAACGAGAACTAAGACTTATCATGATATTTTTTTACCGTGGCAAAACTGATTGTAAAAAACAAAGTGACAAAACCAACACCGTCGTTTAAAACGAACCCAGCCAGTTTTAGATCTTAAATTGAACTCCACAATTATGTATATTTGATTTCCATTTTACTTCACACAGAACTAATATATAATTAATAGTACATTTTATACTAAAACATTGTTAATATAATTTATTCATTTAATTAGATATTGATTAAGAGTTCGGCCTAGGTATTTTTATTAAAGTTTCTAGGAACGTTCTCATATTTTGTAACTTGGTATAAAAAAACTTTGTAACTTTGTACAAAAAAAAATATTCACTCATTAAGCAAAAAAAAAATAGTGTAAAAATAGCACTGACATTTTAATATTATTGATAATACTTCGTGTATGTTCTTCATGTTTTTAGTAGCTTTATAAAATATTCAAATATCAACTTTTTTGTTACGCATTTAAATAATCATAATGTAATTAAAATTTTATTTGGAATTTCTGGTTTGTACGAAATTCTGATCAAAAACATGGGAAGCTGCTCATATTGATATTATTTACCTTTTAAGAGGGGAGCTTTTGTCCGAACTTAACTTTTAAATAGTTCTAAACCCAAATACGTCAAATATAAAAATTTACTGTTCGTCGTAAAATATGAGGGCATTATGAATAAATGGGCCGCTGATAACAACAAACTGCACACAAAAGAACGTAAGTTGCCATTGAAATTTGAAAATCAATATAACACGGCTGATGTACAACAAAAGTACCGAGTGATAAAAAGGAAAGATGCATGGGGTAGATCCTAAAATTTTTTCTGAGAAATTGCTGGCAATAAAGCATGAATAAGAAGTCTGAAAAAAAAATAGTCAGAATCTATTTTGACTACACTTCGTAAATTTTCGTTCTAGATTGAAGGAATCGAAAACGCATTTGCTCTTAAGTTCCAACACAGTTCCCACTTAACCACCCTTTATTGATTTTTATATCAAAAGTCAACGATGAAAACCATTTTTTGTAGAGTTTCTCCGTATTTTTGAGTACGTGACAGTTTCGTTTTAATTAGTTGTAACCAATCAAATTTGACATGGGAGAGACGGAATAAAATTATTCCATTCCGGCGGGGAGCGGCATTCAATCATTTTAAGTGTTATCATTTCAGTGATTACGAAACCACCCAATTCAGTATTACGCTTTTTTTTTACAATATCAAAGCACGAAATACTTCTCAGTAATTTTAGTTACTTTAATGCTACTAAAAAAAAAACAAAGTGTATATGTGTATATGTATGTTATCTGCATATTAGTGCACGATCATTAGCGAGGAGCGCTATTGATCTTGTCCATGTGACTCGCTCGCTCGCTCGCTCGCTTGTTGGTCCTCTAGGACATCANNTCAAAGGGTTGTGGGGGGGTGCACAGCCCCCCTTTATTATTAATTAAGATAAAACGATGAAATTTTGTCAGTTATCAAGTTCAGGTCGTCTGCTTTTGTAGATTTTGTGTCCTCCTCGTCCTTCTCGTCATGCCAGAAGGCGTGTTTCTCCTATATAAGTAATGGAATGATAGAGCTAGATAAATTTTACAATATTTACTGTCATTCATAAAACAAAGAATACCTTCATTTGAAATCCAGGCTTCCTACTCGATTTTCGTGATATTTTGATTCTCAATAAAATATAAGAAAAAAATGATTTGGGGTACCAGTAATGGAAAAAATACCGTGCGATCGAAAAAAAAAATTGTTGTTAATTGTTAGATTGGCAAACCTGCAAAATTGACATATTAGTTGACTACAAAAAAGCGTTTAAAAAAGTTAATTCAATCTTGACAACTGACATACGTCAAAAAACAAAGTAAATTGGACT
>QDEB01010321.1:0-30755 GCA_004193795.1 Asbolus verrucosus | reverse complement strand
TTATTATATATATTATAAAGGGTTAATATATTATTAGAAGCTACTCTCAATAGTATAACCAGGGATTACCAAATATTAAAAATTCACCAATAATTAAAAACAAATTGACCATTGGCAGGCTGAGTGATTAATAAATTTCAACAGATGAAGATCCTCATTTTGTCTAATGAATTATTTAATTATGATGCACTTTCACTTTGTTTTGAAATGAGTGATGTCGATAATGGGCATCAGAGCCCAACCAGACCCACCTTTAGTTACGCTGCTGGCAGATAAGCCGGCAATTCATCATCGGTGCATCGTATTCGACCACAATAGGGTCTAAACACATGAAATAAGAAAAAAGCAGAGATATAGGGTCAAACTAATTATACTAATTAAACCAGGTTTCACCCTTTGTCAAGTTTCAACAATCTCACTAACAGTGTAGCGCGCTACTTGATCCGACTCTACAAGAAGGTTGTTTCTGATTCCCGTATAATTACGAACAGGCTGCAGTCTTCTCTCTCTACGATGATTGATTAGCGTGGCTTCTGTCTCTCTCTTTCAACGTGCTGGTAGGGAACCAGTCGTCAGTTTGTTGCTGACTCTCGACTGGTTCACTACAACCAGAACGTACCCGTCCAGTTGCTACCGAACTTCCGTAGAGTGTACGTCGCTGTAGCGCGAGCGCGATTACACGCGATTTTTTTTTTCAGCACCCGCCTGAAAAAATACAACGTGTTGTGGTATCAAATTAATTCGACGGATCCCTAATGCACACGGACTTTTTATGTTAGTCGTTCAGGATTTCGAATTTTCAGGGACCTGAACGTGCTTTCGCAATAACAAAACACTGCTACGACCCGAACGGTGGAGCTTTTGGTGCTGAGGATTTGCTGCATTCCTGAAAATTTCTTAGTGATCTGTGCTGAAATTTATGTTTAGTGTTCAATCATACTGTGATATCGATGTGAATCTGTCACTTTTTGTGCCTTCTTGGTGTCAATTTTTGTTTTTTGCCAGCTGTTTTGGGATTTTTTTAACTTTCTTAATAGTGAGTACCGTATAAATAATAAAACGAAAATCATTATTTGGTGACATTTAAATTTATTGACGTTGAGAATGTTCCGTGACTGAAAAATTCTTTAATGGCAAGTTTTCGCCTAGTTTCCTTTTCGCTTTATTCTGGAGATTGTTTTTCTCTATTATTGCGGCTTTCGCAGCGGTGCGGAAGCTGTTAACAATAAGAAAATCTGACGATTTCAGCCACTTTACGATTTCACTTCGCTGAAAAATTTTCGCATATTTTCAGCTAATCTTGATACGGTCATTACACAGCTAAATACGCACCAAAAGAATACAGCACACGTGAAATTTTCACAAAATGTTTTAAGAACAATGTTTACCCAACCGGTACTATTATACATAAATAATTTCTGTAATATTTAAACAAACAGCCCGCGGTTTTAAAACCGTTCAAAATTCATTTTTACCATATAGTTTATTTTTCGAACAAACATTTCGTTTCGATGGGGATTCGTAAGCACCTGACCCGAATCATATATTCCAAAAATATTATTCTTTTCCGATTTTGTCTTTTTTTTTTTAATTAAAACATAACGTCGCCGTGTTATCTATTATTTTTTCTGATGAGAGCGAAATTTGCTGACAGTGCCATAGCGAATGGGGTTTTAGTGTCTGAAACGTGAAATTATTTTAGCTTAATATTCACGGATTATCTTTAATAGCAGTGAAAATTATGATATAATGTCCCCGTGAGATAACAAAAAATACAAAATATAAAAACAAAGTTTCGGGATGGCTCTTTTTTATTTATGCGCATATCTATATTTCATTTAATGGCTTTACCCATTCTCCCCCAACTTTATGATATCTAAACTTTTTGAATGTTTTAGCATACCAAGTTATATGATCAATAAAAACATTTCAAGCAAATTATGTTTCTCGAATACCGCGTGCTTAAAGCATTTTTTATTACATTTTTAAAAATATGATCATGTTTCTTATGCACTGGGAGACGAATTTGCCTACCTAATGGATTTACTATTTAATAGAGTACAAGCACAAAAGGTCGTTTGACTAACGGGACACTCGTAATAATAAACAATTTGTTAACAATAACGAATTTCCACAGATTAACCCAATTCACGTAGGGTCGTTATAATATATAACACTCGTTCCACTTTTGCAACATGTAATTTTTACATCAATGTGCACTAGAAGGAAATTTGATAAAAACGTAACGTTTTACCAAAAGTAATATAATTACGAATGAAAGCAGTCCAGCATGTTTAAATATTAGCCACGCTAATGTGCCTGAGAATTTTTATTGTTTTTTTCGTTCGTGAGTGCACTTTTGAAATTACTTCAAAATTTAATGAAGACATTTGACAAATGGGCCAGCCTAAATCTCCTGTGTGCTTCATTTTTATAGGAATTTTTCATGAAGTATCAAAACCAGCATTAGGCGGTCGTGTTTAAAAGCCGGCCGGAAATGAATCAAATGAAATTTGTACACGGTGGTGGTTCAAACAACCTCACCACAATCCTGATAGCTATTTTCACCGCAACAGCGCCCCCGATGACGGCTTACGATTAAACTTTCCGAAAAAAAAAATCGTGTAGTGGAAACTGATAACCGCCAATAAGGTCAATCAGGATATTAGAAAATAATTTATTTGTTTCCGGTTATTACTTATATTACAGCTGTGTCAGTGCATGATATGTTATTGCTGATATTTTATTATTCCGCTTTGGAATAATGAAATATTCAGGCGTCTTCCACCCACCTCCGTACTTGTCGTGATATTTAATTTTATTGATTAAATTAGGCGTAAGGGTTTCAATATGCTCCTTTTTTTCCTGAATAAAATTTGGAGTTTTAAATTTTCTGTTGTATATTGATTTCGTATTTATAGATAAACAAAAATATAATGGAGTTCATAAATAATTCAAATCCTTTTTAAATAAATTCGAATTAAACGATTTTGGACCCAAGAAAACCAATTAATTTTAAAATCCCTATGCATAGCAAATAATTTAAAACCACTTTTACATTTAACGGCATTAAACAGACTCGCTACAATCCAGATGGATTCAGATTCGCCCCAAAAATGTTTTTATTTTAATTATCTCGTAATTTTTTTATTGAATTATTGCCGTACCCTCTTTTTTTACACTCTTTTGTTAACATGATTTATACGGGCTTAATACGTGCAAATTTTTGTTTTATAAAATGACCCAAGGTCTGTGTAACATAATACCAGGTAATGTGGTGTATACTGTAATGAATTCATTTATTTTTAGCCTTCTACTTTTAAAAATATCTACATGTCTACATTTTTTCTGAAAGTAATTTTGACGAATTTCCATAATTTCGTTGAAGAATGGATAAAAGTAATCGTTTTTCGAAGTTTTGAAATTGATATTTTATGAACCTGCGTTGTAGCCGCCTTTCAACAAACGTGAAAGCTTGCAGTATCGTATTTCTTAAATTGCATGAGAGGTTAAATAAAATTGAGGTAACATATTAATTAATTTGGAAAATCTGTATTTTTAATTTCATATCACCTTTTTAAAAGGGCTCACGAAGTTACTCCATTTTTTTAGTAACAAAAGAAAAAATTAGACTATATCTATTTCTGTTTTAACCTTTTTTTATCTTTTAAAATATTCTTTTTATTTTTTTATGTCGACATGGAAACAAGGGGCTAATATTTGGTATGTCTTAGTGTTGCAGTGGAAATAAATAAAAATAACATTTTTATTAAGTATATCGTTTTTATTGCATACCATAAGAGAGTTTTGATGTAAGCGTGCATAAAATTTAAATTAACAAAACTAATTGTAAACCCTATTTAAGGTGTACCGGTGTACCGGTTAACATTTCTAGTAAAGTGAGACAAAAATCATTACAAAATTTTTAAAAATCAAAACTGTTCTAAGGTTCATAATTTTTTCAAAAAAAGATTGTAATTAAAAAAAATTGTAAATGTATTTTCACAAAATTTTCTTGATTTCATAATCAGTCTGCAAAATTTCATTTTTTATCCATAAAGTAAATTAAATAAACAAAATTTAAAGATTACTTTACATTTCGACGACTACCGAATATAGAATATTCAAACGAAAACGTAAATTGATTTTTGGTACTAACATAAGCAGCTGCCTTTTTTTCTTTCAACACTCATTATGGTGTTTACAAAGTTGTATTTCCATCGATCAAGTAATTTGCAAAATATTTCCAAATCAAATGAACTAACAAATTGTAAAAAAATGTAGAAAATTAAGATTTCAATGTCAAAATATCCTTCTTTTTGAAACTTGAAGAGGGCTTTGGTTTACTTTATACCTAGAGAAGATTAATTTCTATATTGACAAATTAATTGTACAGCAATTAGGAATAGAATTTAGAATTAGGAATTTTAATAGTTTTTTCACTAAAAAAGTGATAACAATGGAAATTATTTTTATTTCCTTACCAACATTATTTTGTTAACAAAACTTAAGAAATACCGTTTAAGAAAACGAAATTAAAGTAAGACAGTTTCATATTGCTCCTATATTTTTCTAAAACTGAGACAAGTGAATTTAAAATCCACTACTGCAGAATTTCAAAAGAGAATGTAAAATATTCTAGTATAATTTTAGCGATAAGGAGACGTAAAAAATGTCATCATATAGATCGATAAATCTAAATTTTGAGACTGAGATTTTAGCATACGAGCATTAGCCAGAAGCACTATTATAATATAGGCAGTCTAAATTTAACGAAAACAGAATCATGCAAGTTTCAAAATAACCTATTATAATATTTTAAAATAGTTATACCCCTTATCGACGAAATTGCAGAGATTTTTGCTTCTTGACAGTAGTATAATGTGTTTATAAAAAAACAAGTGGCGTATTTTACAATAATATCATCTAGTACAACGCTATTGGTAATTCTAATTAATGAACAGAGGAATACAAAAATTATTTACGTTAAATGCAGTTAGTATTTGAGTTATTTGCTTTTTTTAAGAAAATCGCAGAAAATATGGACATTGAATCGATTGAACTTCATTTAGGAGTATTGAAAGTAATAATAATCTTAAAATCTGATGTTACAAGAGGTAAAAAAAGTATCTTTTTAAGTAAAAGTATCATTTTCAAATATCATAGTTAATATTATTTTAACCAAATGATTCTGAAATAAACGTGTATCTTTATAAAAATTTCTTTTCTTGTTTGAGATGAAGTTAATTAAAATTACGAAATGATTTGCACTTCTTCGTGTAAAATATTTATATATTAAAGTTAGTTTTACCCGTAACATTACATATTTTCATCAAACTAAAGATATCTACGTAAGTGGCATGCAGTTCAAGAATTGTTAAATTGAAAAATGACGTAATATATAACAGCTTTTAGGAAGCTTTTCGGAACGACATACAATGCCTAAAATGCATTTGAAGCTCGGATTCTGTGCACTTCTATAATGTGTGCTTTAACTATTTGACCATTTTTCCGTGCAGCTTTTGACATGAGACGTTTACAGTCAGCTTGTCGAGTTTGATCAAAATAGCATTACAGGGTATTAAAAATTCAAAGAAACCGAAAATATTCTCCCTTTACATAATCGTGAACATATTCGTCAGTTTCACATGGCAGAGCAACGATAGTATTAATCTTAAACTGAAGAATCCTTTTAATTGGTGGACGTGGTTGGAATTCATTAAGCATTTTCGGGCCGTAGGTGCATGTATGAGTGGTTGATTTTTGAGCCGTTAATTGCCTAATTAGGATTCAGGCCTCTGCCCAATAAATTTTTAGGTGGTGTATGTAGTTTAAGTTTTAACTTGGAATGTGATTTACAACCCCCGTGCACGGTACTTAAATATTCAATTATAAGTGCGTAGCCAACGGAAAATCTAGCACTCAACACTTAACACACGAGATTCGAGGAAATAATTTACTGTTTAGTCGCTGTAAAATCAAGATTTCAGAGGAAATTTCGTTCAGTATCGACGCGAAGTGGATTTCACGCAGAGCTTTGGAACGACGCTGGGCATCGCCAGAGGCGCAGCGGTCGCCGATAATCGAATATACCCGGCTGATGTTTTAGAAGTAATGTGTTTATACCGGGCCACTGTTTTATAACGAACTCCCAGCGTTTGACAGACATTCTACTTGGCGTTAATGTACTTAACAGCTCCCAATCAGTTTTCAGAATTAGGTTTTCTGATGCATACATATTGCGGTCTTTTCGCGGCTATCATTCGGCTACGTCATGAACTTGTTTAAGACTTTGTTGCTTGTTATGTGTTTCAGGGCGCCTGTCTGAAATTAGAGTATGTAACCCATTATACACCGCGGTCTTGCCTGTTGCATAATGATTGATTGAATGATTGATTATTTTTCATTCGCTTTCATTCTCCTTTGTTTTATTGCTTTAATTTACCCACGCCTGTCCGAGAAACCATAAAAATGCCTCCAGCTTCAGCCAAAGTTTCAACAGATCCACAAATTCGATTGTAAATTAACGTCTCTCAACAAACGCCAATTTGTTGTGACATTCGTAACAATTAGAAATTACAGCTATTTTTCCTTTGAATATGAGTTTAACAATTTTGTAAATTTATCCGCATTTAAAAAGAGAAATTACATTTAATTAAAAAAAATGGGTATATCCGTTTTAGGCCGATTTTGGTCCTCGAGCCATAACCCTTGTGTTTGACATCAAATGAAAGCTTAATTTCAGAGGAATTTAACGATGTAATTTTTAGCCTCCCAGGTGATCGGAAATATGGTCAAAATGGCGTTGATATTTTTTTTCAGTGACAACGCTTGGTCTGAAATTTTTAATTTCATGGATGTGATGTTTTTGTACAAGCAATGCTGTAACGTCAACTTCATATACCTATAAGTAAATTAATAGCAATAGCCATGACAAAAGTTGACACAGGAATCATCATACTGTTGAATAAAAAAATGTATTTAAAGCTCATCGGGAGAAAGGGTAATTTTATTTTTGCCAACATAATAAACGACGAAATAGTTTTTTTTTTATGTAATATAAATTAGAACAAAAACATTGGTTTTCTAGCTAGAACTATAATGTTTACAAGAAAATATTAAAGGACTTTTTTCTGTTTTCTAGATTTTAAATGATATAATATTTTCCAATTATTTACTAAATGCTAGAACAACAGGAAAAAATTACGTTTGGTACATGTTATAGAGATTATTCATGATCAAAAATGTAAGTCAGTAATAATTTAGATTTTTTTTATAGAGAAAATGAAATTTGTATCTGGACTTATACTGTAAAGTTGCACCTCACGGACATTAAAAAACATTATAGCTGTAGTCTAACACAAAGAATTGGTTATTTTTGAACTAATTCCGAAACCGTGTAATGTATGCAATAATTGTTATTATTTAATTTCAGGAGGTACATGTATATAAAATATTATTTTCATTTTTAAAACGTTATTTTATTTTGTGATTATAAATGTAACTACATTATCTTTATAACAGTCACTGAAAGGAATATAATTGTCTTTTGTTGTGTGAAACACTTTGTACATAATAAAAAAAAAGTTCAACTCAAAAAATATTTTAAATAACTGGCAACTGTAAATTACTTACTATCTTGTTGTCGTAATTTTAGATAAAACTTTAATTTTTCTAATGTGACATCATACTATCAGTTTAGCCGTTTTTAAGCTACATATAAATTGTAAGTTATTCTTTTTATGATCATCGTTAAATTAATAACTTTTTAAAATAATGTAACGACGCTCGTGTCAAAATACCTCTTCAAACATTACAGTTTGTTTTTTATTGGTAGTTCATTTATTAATTTATTATTATTATTCGTTTTCTAATAATATCATTATTTTTTACAAGAAACTCGACTTTAGTTCTAATTTCATTTTATTCTAATTTGACCAGATTCCCGATCATCCAGAAAGTTAAAAATTGCATTGTTGAATAATCTTTAACTTGATGTGTAACGCCAACATTTCGGTAAAACAAACATATTCGTTGATGCTCTGTGTGATGACTCTTCTTCATTTTGC
This sequence comes from Asbolus verrucosus, assembly GCA_004193795.1. NCBI lineage: Eukaryota > Metazoa > Arthropoda > Insecta > Coleoptera > Tenebrionidae > Asbolus > Asbolus verrucosus. Next base: position 22,686 of record QDEB01010321.1, on the reverse strand, counting down.
AATAACTAATTATACCAAATTTTTGTACACGTGTCTGGTTAATACAAGAATTTAAATAACAGAAAATATTTTAATTTACAGGAAAATTGCAAATATCGGGAATTCTTGAGAGGAATTTGTTAATATACCAAATTTTATTCACTGCACAATTTGCATTGTTGCATGTGCATTCGGAAGGGGATTTAATGAATAATTCCACCCCTGCGAATGGTTTAAAATATAGCTTACTACATATAAATAGTTATAGGTCGTTTTTCTCCATTTTATTTCTAATAAAAATTTTATTGGTTGCCAGGACGTAAAATAAACTGTAAATCTTTAAATAGTTACTTTTTATTATCACCGAAACGCAGTTGAAATTTCTAAAACAATGATTTCGGAAACGTTTTAGGACCTTGCCCTAACAGTTGAATTTATGTAAATTTTATCTGTATTTAATGCATATTAGCGCAGTTCATTTTTGTTAAATAACCATCTTATTTCAAAAAGAGAGTATTAATTCGCATGATTTCCATTATGTTGGATTATTTACAGGGCTAATTAGAGCGAATTGCTTTTGTGGTGAATAATTTTTGCCTTACTTGCTTATCTCGCCGGTAAACTGCTTTGAAATCATAAAATAACGATTAGGTGTATTTTTTGCTGTTCATTTTTAGTTTGCTACTCATAGATTGTACGAGAAAGTTTCTTCTGGGGAATAGTAAAGCAAAACGGAATAGCAATTCTGATCTCATTGCCGTTGTGTAAAGTACAGAGGACGCTTAAATCGATGCCTCGGGATACTTTGAAAGTTAATTGTTCTTCTCTAACCATTGATACAAAGTTTCGGGGAATATATGCGAAATTTTATACACCACTGCCTTTCGCTTAGATACCATTATTCCGCAATTTTGGTGTTACCTGATGTACCTAGAGTTAATTCCTGGTTAATTTACATTTCATGGTAACGTAAAGGCGGTTCTGATTATGCTACAGGAATTACCACCTAATTCATTGTCGCTTATAGGTTTTATCTTCCATGTAGTTGCTTCAAGCTATTTAATATGGAGTAGGTGAATATACGACAAAGCTTGCGGAAACAACTTTCACATTAATATAGTAATTAAAAAAACAGTATTTTTGTTACTGCACAATGCAATAAACAATGCGATAAGGGCGATTTAAAAGACAAATGTTTATGTGTTGAAAGCACGATTGCAAAGCTTTGTTCCATAAGCAGAATGTAATAGTCGAGAAGTTTTCAGTAGCACATAACAAAGGAGCACGAACGTGATGCTAAACAGAAAGAAAATGCAAAAAATGAAAACGTCTTAATTTAAAGTTGCTGCTGAATGAGAGCTACAAAGAATTTGAAATGTAGCTAGTTACAGTGTGTAGCTTGTACAAACTGAAAGAGAATAAATAATTTAAAGCTCTTCAGTTTGCTCTGTGTGACAGTTCCATTTTTATTCGCCTCCGCATTATTTGATAAAAGCTGTAAAATACGACATAGAGAGAATTTGATGGTTTCGGTTAAGAGGATTTGTGCGTTTACACAAACTTCATTAAAGCCATTCTACACACAGATCAAGGTAATGTGACGGATTAATCGCACTGACCTCTCTGTGCAATTATCAAAGTTTAAAATTTCACTCAACTTGGAAACAAACCTAAACCAACCGGCACCCAAGGGTGATCTTTGTGTAATACCTCGATCCAAGTTACAGTTAACGATAAATGTATGTATATCAAATGCAGGTTTTGCCCCTTTGCGACCTAATAAGCTACAACACCTTTTGGCTATAATTCATATCAAAACGTACCTAATTCCTACTTATAAACCGGAAATCCCGAGATATTTCACTTTGTAATTACCGTCCTGTCAATGAAGCAATTGCACACACCCAGCAAAAATTCGCTACCTCCAAAGAAATTAAACTGAAGGCATAATTATAGTCTTCAAGTCAATCACGTATTAAAAAATCGATAAAGCAACACCCAAAAAGTCATTCTTCGTTTACGTCGCTTCCGAACCTCGTATAAAATTTCTATCAATTAAACTCGCCAAGTAACAACAAATTCCAAAAGGCAATGTTAATTTAAGTCAACGAAACGCAGTAATTTCTAGTATAATTTATTCAGTAGACGATCAATGTGATAAATAATGTATAAAGCTTACAGTACAACCAGTTAAAAATTAGAAAAAGTTTTAAGAACGAGGAGTTTAAAATTTCTTAAGTGTTTAATTTAATATAACCTTTAGCATTATCTGTAAAACCTCTTTTAAACAATAATGTAATGCTTTAATTTCGTAATTAATAATGCAAGAAATTATCTTCATTAAAATTTCATAAAAATCGTTTAAAAGCATCCTTTCATTGTAAAGTAAGTACTAATTACAAAGGATTCGATTTGAAATTAATTTTAAAAAAGAAATATTTAATACTAATGACATGGTTAAACGTTAGCAAGCAGAGTTAAATGAACTTTCTCGATAATCATATTCTTATTTGGATCAATGATTCCTATTATTGATTTCTATATTTTTGACTAACTGAAGTTGCTTTATAGTGCGATTTACTCACTGGCTTTTACCTGAATTATATTTTGCATTTTTATGGTGCATTTTATTCGTATTTATGGCAGCGATAAACTAAGTTTTGATAGTACTGCAAATTAATTCATGTATGCAATTACTTCTTTACTGGTCATTTTTTAAATAAAAGACGAAATAGAAGGTTTATGATTAAGTCAGTTTTGTGTCGTTTTTATAATACACGTATAAAAGAACTTTTATTTATGCCATAATTAAACTTACAACGTGAAAAAATAAAAATTAGGATTTTACTTGCGTTCTTCTAGATGTTAAAACTAATAATTAACAATTTCATTTTAAGAAAAAATTACCCATTTATCACAAAAAACAAACATTTGAATGGCATTCAAACGAAACAATAATTTCCAAAAAAGAAATTAATTGAAACGTATAGTTTAAATTAACTGTTTCATTTACACAATATGGAACAAAAACGAATCACAGTAGGTACATTGTTTTTCCTTCAATAAATTTGACAACCATTGGATTGACTGGTCTGCATCGTTCTGAAGTCGACATTTTTTCTGACTAAGATTATATTAATTTTTTAAACTTTCATATTTTAGATTTTTACGTCTTCCCTTTCAAAGTATTTAAATTTAAATTATATCAAAGTTATTGAAAGATTGAGAACTCGCCACCAGCGGAAATGGGTTTAAATTACCGCACTGAAGAGAATGAAGGCCTCCCAAGAGCAATCTTCTCACTCGGGAGGTCGTGGGTTGATTTTATTACTAGAAACCATCCGCTTTGGCTTTTTTGTTAACCTCCATCGAAAATATTTTTTCTGTTTCTCCGAGATGAGGGTCGTATTTCTTTTAGAAATAAGTTGGAAAAAGGCACATTTCTGTAAAATTATGTTGCAAGAAAAAAAAAGGTTGCGGTTGTGCGGATTATAATTTTCAACTCAACACACCTTTTCAATATTAAAATATGACCACCTGCTTAACAGTGATTTTGCAGTGTTGCACGCAAAAGGGATTTCGTAAATAAGGGCAGCTGTTAAAATTATAATAATTAAATTGTAACTCGTGTCAATAATTGCAGTTGCAGAAAGTACGCGATAGGTGTAATAATTAGCGTTTCCTCAAGGACATATTAAGAAAGTCAAGAGACGTTTTAAAATATCAAAGTTTTGCGTAATTGTCACGCTCGCCGCATAAATATTTAAGACGAACATTATAGAGCTTCTTAGGAAGATGCTTTAACAGAATGTTTTTATCCTTTTTGTAAACTCGAAAACTGATCGCCAAGATTGAGCTGCATTGCTGATAGAACCTCTTTACAGTGAGCTTAAAACTAGAAATGTTTCATCTGAAAAACAAATACACTCCAGCTGAAAGAGGAGACCCATTCATTTGAAGTGAGGATATTGTTTGAAATGTAATGATTTAACCGGTAACGCCATTGTAAGCTCAAAAACAAAGGTAATTTCTGAATTGGCCATTTTACATTCTGAATTGATGCAGTATCAATTACACCAATGGAAATAATTATCATCACTGGTCGCGCAAAATTTTCAACCGTTCGTAAAGTCAATCGAAAATAATAAGCAAATCTAATCCCTTGGAATTTTGCCCAATATAATGAGTTCGTACTTAATGATTCCATGTAATTATGAAAAATTCGTTTTATTTGTCGACTCGGTCTTGCTGTGCCTCGATGATGGATTAATGTGCTTAGATAGAACCAATACAGAAGTTGCTGATTGTAGAAGACAAAGAGGATAGCTAGAGGAGGTTTTATTGTTACTAGTGAACGCTATTTAATAATTGCAGAGCAATCAAGTAGAAGCAGGAATTTTCAAGCAGGACTGGTTACGTGATTTTTTAGTTGTTAATTGTTTTGGAAGTTCATTAGTTACTTCAATTTGTTAATCAAATGATGTAATTGAACAATTGTCCATTTCTTAATTGTGTTGCTAAAAAAAAACACCAATTTCAACCTAACGGTACAACGTCGATTACATTTATAAAATATGAATATTCACAACCAGAATTTCGAACCGTTAGTTTACACTGGCCTATCGATTCTTCATTATGGCGTGTAGTTCAATTATTCATAATATTTTTTGGCATTTGAAGTTGGTCTCATTTGTTTGATTATCTGAACCCAACGGGTTTTATGTCGTCCTTTCTAATTTGCATATTTTATTTCAGGCGAGTTTGGAAAATATAGTGGGTACATCCCCATACATTGGCTGCATTGTGCCAATCCATCTCAAATTTACTTCCTGTATTTCACACCGTAACACAGTAACACTCGTACGTATTTATGGTTGCCTAGTTCAAGTTAACTTTTCACTCCTTTCATGCTGTCGATTTTTCTGCGCCTAAAATTTTTTGAATAAAAATGATTATGGGGATTTAATGCTGGTTGTTGCACCGGACGCCTGCATCCGGTTACATCACAATCTAACATTCTTGCTGCATGTGACGTTGACATTCGATTATCCAATCCAGCGTCGGAGCGGATTTCCGACGCGCCAAGGAAACCAGACCTTTAGTATTCACAGTAATTATAATAACATAATAACGTGGGATTAAAATTAGGACTTGGAGTGTGTTTGATGTATCTGAACTTGTCTCTCGAATGTCACTTAATTACTATTTTAGTAGATGCGATTAATCTTCGACGTGAGATTTTTTCGAGGTCTAGCCGTAACGGATTTTTTTCGATCCCACGGTATTTATTAGCGTCAACGTCGGCTAACCGATTAACTGAATAGTGGATTTTTATTGCTTTAGTTTTTATCCTAATTAGATTAGTTATTTTTTTCCACAAACTTAATTATTTTAAAATCAGCTCATTTTATAACGCACCTTTTTTCCGCGTATAATTTACGACTTCAACTTATGCAATCACTGATGTTTTGTTGATGATTACACATTCATTTTGCTTGAATAAAATCAAGCATTCCTAATTAGTGGGCTCTTCTAACAGTTCCATTTCAACTTCCAAAGGCGTATTTTAATTATTACAAAATGTAGGATGAAATATGTTATCGTTGGGTTAATTACAACTGTTAGTCACTATTATCAATGTAGTCACTAAATGGGCGATTAATTCTTATTTTCCATTATGATTGATTTTATTCATTCATTTAGATCAATATAACTTTGTAATTCAAACTGATGTACTGCAACAAATTTTTCCTATTTTACATTCCATAGTGAAATATTTTCAGATTTACGGAAACGTCTACAACGTCTTTATTTATCTACATACCAAATATTTATTGGTTATTATGCGCTTTGATTTTTTTCAAAATTATTGTACATTTTTTAAGTAACACCCTATATATTTTTCCATATTTGAAATCTAGATAAATTCCGATTTCATTTATACCCATAAATCACTGTTTTGTAAATCTCCAATTTTTCTGGAAAATTTCAATTCCCATTTGAGACTATTACGAACTCTTTACACTTCACAGAAACGATTTCTTTTTTAAGTTTTTATTGATTTTACAGGTGTTAATTTAATTTATTGTTGTTAAGATGTTGGTAATATAAAAAAAACGATGTTTGTATTACATAACAAAAATTAAACAAAATGCTTTATGTAATAAAACTAAAAAATTTACTTTTGAAAAAAATTACGTTAATATAAAAAACTCATTTTAAGTTCAAAATATAATATGTAAATTCATATGTCATAAAGTAATTTAAGGTATTTATTTGTGAAATAAAATGACCACATACTTCGGGGATTCAGTGCATCCTTGGCAAAGAAAAATAATAAAAGAAAAAAAACCTCAAGTTGGAAGATGAATTTTACCTCGACCAACTTCAAATATGAAAAAATCGATAGGTTGTTGCATTTAGATGAAAAAAATGTCAGGTCATTTCTGACGACACAAAATCACCATAAAACTGAAATTTGGTACAAAATATGATAACCAGTAAATAATTTACATTTTAAAAATTTTGTTTAAATCAATATTTAAAAAAAGAGGTGTATGAAGGTTGTTTTACTAGTAGTTCTTTTTATCTTCTGATATATTTTTTTAATGATAAACTCACGATATCATCATGGAAAACAAAATGTTATCTCAACAATAGACCGTTTTAGGATTTTACATTCAGTAATGTGGTGTTTTCATACCTTGGTATATTTAAGTTAGCCTGAAGAAATTATTTTTTAATTTGTTAATAAAACGAAGTTTTTGAATTTTTTAAAAACGTCAAAGACCACTATTCGTGTTAATTCTTAAGTGTAGTAACTTAAAAAAATTATCACAAATATATTATTTTAGTTGAACTTGAGTCTTCCTGTTTTTAGATTTTGTGTACACAATGAAAAATAAGGAAAACATTGAAACAGGCTTTTGCATGTGTTGATTTTTCAATTTTAGTGGAATCGCAGCGGCGAAATTACAATAAAACTGAAATCGTCAACCCGAAATCGTTTTTCGGTTAATCATAATTGTTGTCTTCCAAAAGATTTAAAAAATATATGTTTTAAGACCATCTTTAATCTTTTTAATGAGTAAATTTCGTCCCTCTGTCCTCCACATTGTGGTAGTTTGAAGCAAACATTAAATGACTTTAGGGAAACGAAGACATTTACAGACAATAATTACAAATAGTGGCCTGTTTTGTAACCACTTCTAGTACCTTGTAACATCGTGATAAAATGTTTGGTTTCTATTTGTTTCACTCACCAACCAAACGCAACCCAATATACATCACTGCTGTGATCTATAGAATCTCATTTAATTTTGAGCATATTATCGTTTTAATTTTCGCTAATTGTATTTGTGACAGTAATTTAGCAGGTTGTGCAACAATAAAAAAAGTAATCCCGGCGCATTCACCATTTCTGGTTGTAATATATTTATACAGTAAATTTCTTTATTGTTTATACTTCCTAGAATTCGGTCAACACTCAGAATTTTGAAAATTTTTTTAACTTTCAAACATCAGCATCCATACGAACGAATTATATTTTTTAGTTTGTAGTAACAAGATGTTGATCCACATCCGACACCTGCAGTCATATTTTGCAATATTTCATTTGTAAATGACAGTCATAAGGCCAGACAATTTCAGCTGGGTCATGGTGTATGTGGCTTAATATATGTTTTTTTATTTCGACATATATTCACCGGAACTGGCATTTATAAGAACACTTTATCATGTTCAATTATTTCCGTACCACTGCCTGCTGTGTTTTGATGCGCCCCTCGTTTAATGCTGTTCCAGACGACGGTGTGTTGTGTAGCGAAACAAGTGTCAACCCCGCGTTTGGGGTATCCGCAAAATTGGTCGGTTTCGATTATAATATATCCGTGGAGGGTAGTAACATACACGATTCGAATGGAAAATTACAGAAATAAATATCGTAACTTCCTCCTCGGCATTGGGGCGAGTACGGACTCTGGGCGGCTTAATAGCCTCCTATAGTATCTCTTTTTAACCGCTTTTATTTTACCGTCTAGGTTTGTGGATTTATTTTATGTCTCCGGGATTGAGACCGATAAATTAAACACTTCTCAGTTCGGCGAAAGTGTAAAATTTGACGATCGTAAATACTTGGTGAAAATTCCGGTCTTGCGTCGCCAATAAAACGGATTATTTAGGTCAGTGCGTTTATGATAATTGCCGAGATTCGAAATGGGGGTTCGGGGTAATTTTCATTTTACGAGTGTCCCCGTGAAAACTTGTCGACGTAACGCTGTAGCACTATAACAAATGATCATTAATGCGGGGTGCTAGGATTGCTTTTGTAGTTGGCAGTAAACGGTAAACACCAGCACTGACACCAACGCTGAATAAATGTGAGGTCTGCTGCTGCGATTATGCTCGCTTCACAATCATTAGGCCAATTTCACGCACATATGAGTTTGGCCATCTCTCTCAGCAGTGGCGCCGCCACTGCGAAGAAAGGGAATGAAACAAAGGTCGCTTGCTGAGCCACGTGTGAATTACCAATAGGCTTTATGTTATTATGTGCGAATTATTATGGCATAGCACAATAACTCAATTAAAACACGCATTGTAGCGAATTTCGATCGAATTAGGGCCGATAGTAAAAATGATTCTCTGTCACCCTGCATTAGATTATTTATTAATTTCAGACCTTCGTTCCTCTTCGACCGCTTTGACTTCGAAACGTGCCACCAAAAAAATGGCGAAGTTCATTTCAAGTTCATACCAAAACTACCAAAACTCCGTTTTGTTTTTTCGCAAATTAATAAATGTTAAATTGTTATTATTCTCTTTTTAGTTTCATTAACAGCAGTTTATCTTATCTGGCTTTTTACTCACACCTAAATATCTTTTTTCTCTGGGTTTCTATCTTTATTTGGATGTAATTCCATTTACAGCAAATAAGCACAACAACGAAATTGTATTGAAATTTTCTACATTTTTTTTACTATCAATCGACTGGATTCAATCGCCTATCCATTGTATAAAAAAAGTGGTGTATGAGCTAATATTATTAGAATCTTAGAATTATTAGAACCTTGCAAATGGTAAATAGGTCGACTATCAATGCGAATATTCGCCAAATATTGCCCAATCAATAAAACATTTTCTCAATAAACTGGAGTCGCTTTTTTTTTGAAAATATTCGACTCAATTTTATCTGTACCAGGTTTTGTTATAATTGGCCGAACATGTCAAAAGGTGGCTGTTTTTTGATCTTTGATTTTTAACTCTTATTGAGACATGACATTTATTAAAATTGACATGCCATCATTGTTACAAAGACTTTGTTATTTATTCAGTAATAATTTCATTTTTTCTTCATATTCAGTGGCCAGACCTTTTGAAAACTTTTTTATCATAATGATGACATTTCAAATATTGTAAGACATGTGGTGGTCGTGTTAAATTTTTCCAAATAGCAAATTTTTGAAATTCAGACGTAAAGCTTGATAGTAACTTTTATAACCTAAACATTAAAAATATTTTTAGATTCATTCTTTATTGGTTACAATAAAACTTACCTTGCTGACATTTTGTCCTTAAAGATAATATTGCAAAAGCCAGTTAATTTTTTGAGAATAACAAAGAATTAGAAAAAAATCGATAATAAAACTTAAAATGAAAAATACTGAAATGGCAATTGAAAGCAATGTTAGTAGTATAATTTTCACTTGCGGCACGACATAATTAGTCAAAAATTTGTTAAAAATCTTTTTTTCTTTTAAAATTAATTTTTGCAGTACGTATACACAAAAATGGAGCAATATTGTTATTAACTGTAAATATTTCATAAAATATAATAACAACTCAACAATATTGGAATTTTGAAATGTTATTACGTAGTGTAAGCAAGTTTTTAATTCTCCCATGTACAACTGGGTTTGTAGACAATTCAAAACTTTTTAAGAGACCAAGAAAACGTAATCTTAGAGCGCGCCGTATTAGACTATTCATTATTATGTGTCGGTTTGGAATTTAGGATGGGCATATTTTCCCACTTTCTTTGTTAGAAACTTCATATCTTCGGCTTTTGTTGCTATTAGTGTCAAGTCATCGACACAAGCTGCCAATTTTCCTTTGAATTGCTTTAATAATGCTTCACCTACTTGTTCTCGCGCTAATTTATTTTTGTCTGTCTTCTGAATGCCTGTGTAAACCGATCATGTGAATAAAGTTGAGCACAGCGAACAACCCTCTCTGAGAAATTCCATATTACTATCGAAAACCTACATATTTTTTCTGACGTACTGAGCTGTCGTATTAATTAAGGAGTGATTTATGTATATAGAATGATGTTTTTAGGTCCATAAACACTGCTATCAAAAAACACGACCTGAAAAATAAAGCGCGTTTTCGTTTGAAGCTGCTCCTTTTTCCAGCTTAAATATTTAAATACACCACGTACACAAGACTTATAATTTCACCTCAGTACACACGAGAAAAACCAGGAAAAATCAAATAAAATTTCCACTCCCGAATATTATTCACGTCAGGTAGCATTTTCTAAATTTTGAAATATAACGAGGGTGTGCAAAAAAGTGAATGAAATATGATTTACGTGCCAATTCCTCCCCTTGCAAAATTAATTCAATATATATTCCAGAAATAATTGGCACTATTTTGAATAAGCGACCGCTTTTACAATAGCGAAACCTGGCCGTGATGCTTTCGGTTCAATTGATTTATTCGAATAGTCGGTATTTAGGCAGTTTTCGAACTAAATCCGAAATTTATGACCTCAAACAGGCTGTTGCGTAGTCTGTCACTTTTCCATCTTCCCCCGACGAAGTGAATAAAAATAAATGCGTTATTAATAACAGGATGCACTACAAAGCTTCACAAATCCGTCGTAAGCCAGGGCCGTTTCACAACAAATCGACTCGGATCACATTTTTACCGGATATTCGGGGCAATTCACATTTGTGTACCATGACAATGGTTCGATTTTTCCGGAGCAGTCCTTTCAGTATTTACTTGAATGAACTGGTAATAAATACTGGAAATTCTCCGGATTCTTCTTGCGTAAAGGCATAATCGTGGCCTTTTATTACGACGACATCTGCTGTAATCTCACACAATGTTTTTTTATCGTCCTTATCGTGTAGCTGTTTATCGTTTCCTTGTCTTCAGTTTATACAACTAATTACGGCAATTTTAATTATCGGCAAATAGTTTAGAAGCGTCTTTTTTACCGAACAGGGCGGACTTGAAATTGTTGCGAAATTAATGCAAAAATTCCAGACGTGCCGCAGCAAAAACTGCATATCCACCGAGTTTCATTGCCGAAGTGGAACTCGCTCCGACCCCTCCGAAGTGGTTCATAATAATAAAGTTTTATGTTATTACTTTGTGCTGCTAACTGAAAAAAATATTTGAATTAATTCAACATCATCCAACTTTTTGTTTGTTCTCGGAGGTGTTATTTATTTTTGTATCTTGGGGATTCCTGAAACTTTACATTCTACCGGTCCTCTTGATGCCTTAAAACAAACAAAATTTGTAATTTAAACCGGCGACAGTTCGTTTTGTAGTTTTAGTATTCCGAACTGGTTCGTCCTCCCACAGCTGAATAATTAAAACAAGGCAGAGGATAAATAAATATTAACTTTCCAGTTGCTTTTCTTTCGTTCTTAACCCCTTGATGTATGGAGCTTGATTAAATTGTCTCTTGAAAAACTAGGCCTTAAACCTTCATCCTCTCTTCGTCGATTCCACGCCAAAAATCCAAACTTGGTTATAGATCTAAGTTAGTACCGTGTAGAGATTATTAACGTTTCACTTCAAGTTCTGGGATGTGACTTTGTTAATAACCCTTCCACGTTTCTAGTAAAAATACAGTTCTGACAATTTTAATTTTTCTCATTTGTTTCAGACTCCAGCTCTTCATTATGTGGAAGGTATGTAACTCAATAATACTTGCAGTTTGTTTTATTTTGCCATTATTCTTCGGTGTAGCTTAGATTTTTAAAAACGTGATGTCGACGAGCTCGTGTTTCGCGACATCGAATATATTACGAGGATGTTTATGTTTCCGGAGACAGAGGAATAGTGCACAACGGCATGAAACACAAGACGTTGTCTCTATTCATTATTTAAGCCTTGCAAACATTGAAGCCAAGAAAGATATCTAAATATTAGCATCAACTGTATGAATGTATAATAGAAACACTTCGACTTGCATTATTCATAAAATCATTAGGTAATTTTCACGTTTCGACGCTTGTTTAGTATGCAAGTTTGAAACTCGAATTGTCTTCAAAGAAAACAGAACAGGTGAATATTGCACGTCTGTTACTGTAAATGCATAGTGTAAATAACGTCTTCGTGGATAATGGCCCATATTCTCTGCAATATTGTATGAAATAATTTAGTTAAAAATACAAGTTTTAATGTGGAAATAAAGAAAAATTTTTAATGTAAAAGCCTGGAAAGTTCCACACCTGCGCTCCACACCTAAAGCTGCCAGATTGTCCAAACAAACTTTTGAGTCAACAAGATTCTAGTCGCTCCCTTCCAAAAAAAGGCGATTGAACTTTATTATAATGCGGCTGTTTACTTTGAAGCTTTCAGGATACAACGTTTATATTAATCAGGAACTGATTCACAAAGTTTTACCCTGAAACTTTTGACGTCTTATTATTAAATATAGGAAAAAGATTTCCTTAAAGTTACTTTAATAATCTTATATAGGAAAAACTTGTTACAAGGCGTCATAACAAAATGAAAATTTCAAAGGGGATTATAACTTCCAAAACCCAATACACCTACGTAATTGTTTTAAACAAAATTATTACGACCCAAATCTTTTGATGGCGTAACTTTGATGTAGAACCAAACATATTTTCCGTGGATCAAAGACCATTTTATAGGTGGCTTTATTAGATAGAATCAAATTACCAAAGCGAAATTTGTTCCAAAGGGCATAAAAGCATTTACCTGTGGTAAAAAATCTCTAATAGAACTAGGTCCAGCAGTATCAACTTGTCCATTCCATTCGGGTTGTAAAGTTGAAGCTGTCAAAGGACCTGATGAAATCGGCTTTCAATTAGGACACCGTGTCCTGTAATATCCTAATGGAAGCTGCTGTCAATTAGCAGCCATATTATCTGTGCATTTACACGGAAGTTCGTTTGTAAATGTTACTCGCCGTGTTATTTGACCAAAGCAGTAAGACTGTTCCACTTTTTATTCATCGAAAAATTTGATATCTGTTCATAATCTCAATATCAGGGAGTTTCAACACGTCCCAAAACCTTTCATGTTTTGTTTAAGCCGAAACCGATTTATTACATTGATCAAACAGTACCAGATACTAAACTCTGATTATTTCTTCCCGAATTTAAACGTTGCGTCAACACAGTAATGAAATCATCGTCCGTTTGAGAATTTTCTCGTTTTGACTGATTTCAGTCAGGAGATTGAGAAACGTCTGAGTCGAGATGGCGTTTATTGTGTCTACCTTTCACGTAAAACGGCATTACCAATCAAAAGTGACAGCTTAGTTAAAAATGAATCTCCTCCCATTATATTCTTTGGTAGGGTGAACAGGCGATGGAAATTTTAGGAACCCTTAAAAATGTTTAATAGATCAAATTACTTTTCTTCAGGTTCATTCCATTAAAGAGAATGTATAAAGCTATTTATACTGTTACATTACTAAGAATATTTGAATATCATCATTCACGAAAATCATGACGCGTAGAAAAAAAAATCTTCAAATGTTCATGTGATTCGGTAGAATCACTATTGTGTCATCTCAAAATAATCCATCTTTTTATTTTTGCGTAACGTTGTCTTTCATCTTTAACGTTTAATAAACATTAAAATGTTCAAATGTTTTGCTTTACACAATTTAGAGTATTTTTTTAAAAGTAGGCTAATTTAATATGTTTGAGCGTTACAGCTTTTCAGAAAGTGTAACGTCATTTTATTTTCTTTCCAATTTAATTATTTTTATCCATTGTCACATACTCAAAAATAAAATAGAAGTTGCTTTTATTATGAATTCCTGTACTTCATTATTTATTGTTGCAAAATAAATTGTTATAAATCCGCTTTGGCTTTTGAGCCTAATTTTAGCGCATGAGTATTAGCGGGGAGCGCTATTGATCTTGTCCATGTCTCTCGCTCGCTCGCTCGCTGGTCCTCTAAGACATCACGTCGATAACTTGAGAACGCTTTGACCTATCGACTTTAAATTTTGTGTACGGATTCTTTGTCAAATTCGAAGTTCGTTAGTGGGCAATATAGCTCAAAGGATTGTGGGGGGCGCACAGCCCCCATTCATTATTAATTAAGATAACACGATGAAATTTTGTGAGTTTGTCACAAACATCGAATGGAGGCACACAAAAGAAAAAAAATCAAAATCCGTTATTTAACGCCCGAATTATAAGCTTTCAAAATTTTAAGAAATGACTTGAGGCCCACATGCTGCCATCTAGCAGACTAGGGACTAGTGGGTTTTTTAACTGCTCCAACCCTAGTGCAGATTTCTAATCTGCCCCTTGCATTTCAACATATAGGCAACCAAATAGTCACGACCCTGCTTTACGTNNAAATCAGTTTCAAAGATCTACACAAATCAAAGATCCACTGAATTTAAAAATCCACACGCTCCGACTTCCAGGCTTTTTTTGTGAAAATTTCATATTCGATGATTTGGCCAAGTGATCGATTACTGACTATGCTGAGTGTTACTAATTTTTTGGGAAGAACGGAAAGCGGCGTCATTGGTTATTTTCAAAAAGTAGAAAAAATTGAATTTCCTTATTCAGAAAAACAAAATTGAAATATTGTAATGTAGAAACAATATGTATGTTTGAAAACAAATAGAGTTAATCAAATGGAAAGATAAGTTTTGTTGTTCTAAAAAATAAATTGTTTTTCTAAAGAAAATGAAATAAACTTCAATTTTAACACATCCCCAAGCAAAACTGTTACGTAGAAATATATCTGGGAACGTACAGTAAAATCATTAACACATTTATGATGACGTCATACGTGGAAAATCAAAATAATTATCTATATAACCTGCATGTTGTATGGTGGTTTTATATGCTGTAATCATTTCCAAAACTTGAAACTCGTTCAAAGTCTGTACAAACATATCTAAATTCTTATGTATATGCAATTCATAGCGCGATCGCCTTTGTAGTATTAACGGAAGTTGGATTGCAACTATATCAGTATCAGTAGCAATTAATATCATTATAATAATTACAGATTGGTAGTGGAATGGAGAACTGTATGTATTTTACGTAATGAGATCAATTTAATTAACATTTCGGTTCATTTACTGATTAAAAGGTAAACTGACTTTGTTGTTTTACATCATAATTATTATAAATTGAATAGAACAAACTACCAGGCAAAAAGTCGGAACTGAAATGTTACAGTTTCCAGGCCTGTAGACATATTTCCAGGTATACCTACCGAATTTTACTTGTAATTGTGTCATTCTGGCAACCATTGACCTGGACATGTTACGACCAAAATCGATCATGAACGTGAATGAATTAGTATCTTCCCAAAAGTCAGCCCATTGTTATTTTAGATTAAGATAAAACAAGTTAGTCTTAAGCAACAAGTAATGTTAGTTTCTTCTTGTCCAATGTTACAACAATATTTTCCTCTTCCTGGTTCTGACAATAATTACATTAATTTATACCTGATGGATCTACTAACTTCAATACGGGAAGTATTTTAAACTCTCTTATTATTAACGAAAGCCTAGGGGATTAAAACCGGTCAATAATCGCTTTATAATAAATACATAATCCCAGAAGAAGTTAGAAACGTTCGACATATTGGCAGAAGCCGTGTCTTCATCTTAACGAATGATTCCGTCACATTTATTCCTTTTTGTTCATCCATGTGCGGGGGGGGGTGATAAAATGATTATATTGTGATTTTTGAAAGTCCCCCAAGCAGTGAAATTAGCAGTTTTTAATTCGTCTCCAGTCCCTCAACGACAATTTCCCGTTTCGTGAACAACTTCTAAGCATGTTAATGATCCGAAATCCTCATTCTCCACCTGTGATTTTAAGGAATTTTCGGGACGCTCTGAAATTACTTAATAACGGTTATTACCGTCAGCAGTAGAATTGCCGTGCAAGATCATTTGGCATTGCACTAGAAATTACTGCTTGCACTGGAAATTATCTTAATTTGTTTTCGCTCCATTCATTGTTGTCCGATTTTAATAATCATATTCTAACGGCCCAATCTAACATGAAAAATCATTGAGCTACAACGACAAAAGAAAACACAAAGGCCTGAATTCATTAGCCCACAATAATAAACTTTTTTGTAAATAAAATAGTGTTGCTTGCTAGGAAGCTTTGTTAACCATTGAATGGTAACCACGGAAGAGAGGAAACGGCTATAAAAAGTAATTGGAAGATTAGATCGGATTGGTCTCTTCTATTGGAGCAAAGCATAAAAGTGTATTACATTTTCTCTTACTTTTAATAATTATCTGAAAAAGCTAGGTAATTACTGCTTTCCACGCAATGTATAGAATCCCATACTTGCGCATTTGTTGAAACTGAATGTATTTCCTACTAAGCATTTAGAATGTTTAAAGGTTAAAATGACTTTTTAAAATAAGTTTAAAAAAATATTTGTTACTAGTACGATTGAAGGCGAAATGTTTGATTATATGGTTATTGCACATATAAAGAATATTATTTCTTTTTGATAACCGAAGATTGAATTTTAATAAGAGCTAAAAGTAAAAGAACCCTTGTTTTTCTACTCGAATACTCCGATAACAAAAATGATAATGAACAAAACGATTTAGAAAACAAAGTTCTTTTGTACTTACAGTCATTGAAAGTTCGTAAAAAGAAACACACACAGAAGGAAAGCAGTATTAGGCTTTCTTTTTCAACTACCAACTTCATTTGTGTTGGTTTTTTCAATGACTAAAAAGGAACTCTGTTGATTTCCTACATCGATATTACATCACTATGTGAAATTTGATAGATCTCAAACTTTCATTCGTGATGTTTCTTCTAACAATAGAAAATCCCTTGTAGCTTGATGTGGCCAGGATTGAGAAAATTTCGAAATTGGATACCCTATTTGGAAGAGGATTTTATTGTATATTAGATGCGCCAAATACTAGGTGTTTTCCATAATTTTATTTTCCACGAAACTGTGATTTTGCTTTTACAACGCCTTTCCCCATATCTTTACCTCACTGATATCAATATTTCTTCCAAATATGGAATGGAATGCAAATGATTTGATCGAATTTGATTGTCGTGAAAATGTGAATTGCTTTTTTCACACCGAGGTTATTCTAACAGGTTTCACGTTAATAAAAATTATTCGTAATGAAGTGATAACATTATTTTCATTGCATTAAAAATTATAGTATACTATAATTTTTAAATATTCACCCAATTGCTGTAATTTGGTCGAATTTTTCTTTTTTTTTTTGTGTGTCTAAAATGTTTAGTTCGTACGAAAATGTTTACTGTGTTATAGTAAAATGACTTACCATGCCTTCGTGTAATATTTAAGAGGTCAAATAACGCAGAGACAGAGCACATGTGAATTACATGGTTTATATTTAGAATCAATAGCCATAAAACATTAGGCTGTATTAATAAATCATTTGCATGAGTTGAATTACGGTTTTCCCCGATAAGAGTATTTATGTCGATATTAAGTGTGTATTTTTTACATTTTTTTGTATGTTGTGTTACATAATATTTATTCCTCTCAATCATCCCATGTATTTTAATGCCCCCAAGCAAGTTTAAAATTTCACAGAGCAACATATAAAACTGATAAAATAAATTAAAAAAATAAAATAAATGGTTTCATTTATCTCTTCTCTCAAATGTTCCATCTCATTACAATAATGACAGGAAACCCAACTCCAACTGGCGCGCCCCCAAATGCATATTGTTCTTTTTTGAATGTCATTTTCGATGTTTTTTGTTTTTGGTGTTATTTAAAATGACTATATAAAGACTAATTTTCAGGTTTCCACAATGTTTGTAACAAGTTGTACTTTATCGATATAGTTTCCTCAACTTTTAGACAGTATTATGATGAGCACGCAATGTCACTGTCTTGAACTTTCCAAGTTAGTAATTAGTGCTGTATTGCATGGCTCATCTCATCAGTTTTCAACAGTCCTAAATGTAAATTTCAAAATAAAAGCGTCTAGCTATAAATGGGCGCATTATTATTACCGCACCAGGTTTTATACTCCATGTGGTAATTTGTAAAACGGAACAGTATTATAACTTTTTTTAAGAGTATGTCGTTTTGGAAAATATGTTACAAAGCTTTGAAATCTAATTCAAGACAGAAAATAAATTTAAAAAATGGAAAAAAAAAACCTGTAGAAATCGAAATCATCTGAAAGGTTTTTGTTTTGTATTAAACATTACCAACTTTTGTTTAAACACCTGCCTCACCCAAAAATCAAAATTATAAAAGTCGGGTAACAGAAGATTTTTGTGGGGCGCTGCAGATAACACAACTAACGCCTGATACGTACTATTGAAGACAAAATTAGAACGGCTTTTAGATTGTTGCAGCATTTCACATTGCAATTGTTTGAAAACCATTTTCGCTCTTAGCTGTACATAAACCAGACGAAAGATGAAAATATCCAGATCGCTATTATTTGTCGTTTTCTTTAAATTTTGTTTTATGTTATTATTTATATTGTTACTCACATTTTTAAACAGTTTAAAATGAGCTCTCGCAAATAACACTTATGTTGGGAAAACTATCAAATGTTATTTAAATACTTCTAGAACTCGTTTTCCGGACCATAATTTACAAGTCTGTTGTTGGAAATGTAGAGATTGCAAGGATTACTTCCTGTGGTATGTCATTGGTTCGAAATAGCGCTTTCTCTTTCAGTCGGGGAGTAAAACTGGAGGAAACAGGCGGCGCTACCTTTATGATAGAATACTTTCCTGCTTCCATCTCCGTGGTTTAAGCAGGAAAACTATTTTGAACTTGCCGGAGTGTGTTCAGCGTGTTACTTAGCAGGAAGCGATGGTACATTATTACCTTGTTTTAGGGGTGAATTTGAGTCAATATAAGTATTTATTATCAAAATATTAAATAACCCCCCGTGGCGTTTATTATTCTAGACAGTTAATAAAAGAAGTTAATGGAACGGTCTTTTCCAGGTTATAATTGAAATATTAATGGCGGTTTCAAATATTTAATTTTCCCGAGTCTGAAAAATGTAAAAGAATTTAAAGGCATCAACTTGAAGATGAAGCCTTTCTTATTTATTTAGCTCTGCCTTTGTGTAATTTTCTGACGAATATTAAAGATGTATATTAGAAACTGAGAATTCCTCTTAATAATGTCAGTCAGTAAACGAAACAAGCGCTCGAAATTCGAGGGTCGAAAAACTAAAACAAAATCGATGGTATATTGGGATAATTGTCACCCATCGAATGATTCACCGAACAAACACGATAAATTATGGACCGTTCATGTCCGATACAATCCGTAATCCGTTCATTGGAAAATATAGTGAAGACCTCTGGTTTGTAGCTAGTAAATCAGAGGGGCAGCTAACCTAACCTGAATATATGAGCTTGAGCCCCATTCCGATTGAAATGTCGGGAAACGAAGAGCGAATCCTGGCCGAAATTCCCTGTAAATGTGCAACACTGAACGGACGGGCTGGAACAGATAGTCGTATTTCGAATCGAACTATTGTACTTTAATGTATCTCTAAAGATCCTACAGGAATGTCAAACGATCTTATTTCGTTTCCGTTCTTCCCTAATAAATGGATGTATTAGATGCCTAGCCGGTAATTTCAAAGACGAGCTTTTTTGTATTCAGGAAACGTAACGAAATTCTCAAATTTACGCATAAATTTTGAATAAGCAAAGCATCGGATCGAGTCGATTTTTTTGTAACGAACCGAGTTCACGTTGTTAGCCCAGTTTCGTGGCTAATCCGACATTACCAGCGCAATAAAAACAAACTCTTGGGTACAACCCAATTATATCTTCGCGTTACAAACGTTACAAAATATACCATGTAACAAAGATAATGCCTCTATGTTTATCGGACGGTGTTGTTTTTGTTGGTGTTTTTAATGGAAAAACAAAATATTAAAGCGGATGTTAACGCTACTGTTATCCAGCATATGACAAGGATAAAACTTGTGTGTTCACATTAAAAATTTAAATTACAAGCCACGGATTATTGGCTTTGATACATTCTACAAATTATAGCTATCTTGGCAGGTTGGAACAAAATAGAAGTTGAATGCTAGATTGGTCTATTATCGTATGTACCTATATTCAGTTCGTCGCTTTATGGTCTCACGAACTCTCAAACATACGACATTTTAATATTAAAAGTCCAATTAGACGCTTTAAACACTGTCTATTACTAATAGAATCTTAGACGAATCAATTGATAATAGAAGGAAAATGATAGGGTTGCTTCAGGTATCGTGACCGAATAGACAAGAAAATTGGTTTCTGTAATAATAAAACATTGTTCTGATCGTGGGATTTTTATGGAATTTCGTATTTAAACCAACATATTAAATCAGAAATGGTCAATGTAATAATAACGGATTAATGTCGTCTTTCAGGGAATTTAATCCACAAAGTTAATTAAAATTGTTAATTTTCGTCCTATGGCAATTTCGAGCACAAAAGTTGTCGCGGTCCAGAATTTAATTTATTTCAGGAAATAGAATCCTTTTGAATTTGAAATTCGTATACAAATCACAAAATGGCAATGAATTAGTTATAACGTTTCTCCGTTTTGGATTTCATCATTTCGTTACAAACCTCAAAAGGCTGAAGGATTTCCAAGGAACACTTTTAGATTGATTTAAAAAGGAATCGGTCCTGCCGTAAATTAATTCCCCCGAAAAATTTCCGTGCAGTCGAACAGTCAATCAACATATTTGCGGAGGTTGGATTTGTCTCAGAAATGATCGGGTGAAATGAGATTGCATGTAAATTCATTTGGCGAAATTAAAATTGGAAAACGATGACTAGTGATTGTGAGTTCAAGTCGAATGAAATCAATGCAACTTTTACGGTTCATTTGGCATAGTCGATATGAAATCCTTCCTGTTTACACTTGACGAAACGCTCAAATTCAAAATTAAATTCTAAAACGACTTCTTAAATGTTGCCTCAAACTATGCAGGGAAGTAATGCCGCTTACCCAGCAGAATTGTTGCAGTATTATGAGAGTCTTGCGCAAAATGAATGCCAAAAACAAAAGCATGAAGATTATATTAAATTTCTTTGAGGTTGAAAGGTTAATATTGCAAAGGGTGCTTCCGAAAAAAAGTATAATCCATCTAGCACGACACGTCGGTATACAAAATAAAATAATCATGACACACAATGAGAAACATAACCTATTTAGTATCCAAATCATGATTAATTACCGCCGATTCATAAAATTTTCATCGGAGTCCTACGCACTGAAATGATTGAAAAACAACACACGACATTTATTTATGACTAAATTATTTAACTTCTACCTCGATTAATAACGCATTAATAAGCCTTTATAAGCTTTTTCGGAGCAATAACGAGTCACGTGATCTGCCTACGTAATTACTCATTGCAGTCGGTTACGTGTCCACGCCATACATCAACTTTACAGCGATTAATTTACGGCGGCGACACTCGTGGCATAACCACCTCGTGGTGTGCACTCAATAAGGAGACATGTAAAGTGTTAGTAGCAATCGTCGCTTCCAATTCTTGTTCATCGGTGGCGCCACTCGATCGGTTAATTTAATCACAGGAATGTGGAGTATATTTTCACATTTGACCGATTTAATGGCAGGTCCTGTTGAAAATTGGATGGCAATAAAGTTGTGTGGATTCTAATTCAATAAAGTCATTTTTATAACGTGAATTTTGATTTCAAATATGATATGGAACATGGCCAGGCTGCATGAATGAAAGAATGAAATATAACCAATTTTGTACGTCGTACATGTTTCATTTTGTTCGGTCGTTCACATGACGACCACTGGACTGTAATAATTTTATATTTTCCCAAAATAATGTCAGATCGAAAAATATCCGTAACAAAATTTTAACTCAGAGTTGTAAAATATACTCACAATTAAACTGGATCCGTCGGACTGGAGGCGTGTAATTTGAGTTGCAGAAATTTTGACTTTTTTTGAGGTTGAACTGTGAAAACTTCTAAATTTCTTACTTATTTGATTTCAATGAAATTTGACACTGGTAACAGTATAGTGTATTCGGTAGAAATGACACTAATTTAAAGCTGTTCATAAATGTTAAAACTTTGACAGGTGATACCAAAAATGATTGTTGAAAATGGAAATTATAAATACATTTTTTACATGTCTTTCACGTTTCTGCTGAATTTAAATACTTTTTAAATATATTTTGTATGTAACTGTCTTCAATATTAATCCAATTCTGAAATTTAATAGTACATTTTTGGGACGATGCGGCATGATTGTTTTGTTGAGGTGTAATTACTACAAATATTTAATCTCGTACTATTCCAGTTCGTCATTTATCATGAATCGTTTACACACATTAGAATTTGTGCATTATTAAGAACCTTCGTATTTTGCTTTAGTGTCTTCCTGCAAATAAGTAGGTTTTGGAATATTCAGTATCAAGGAAAATTTCAGTATCAAGGGTA
>QDEB01010227.1:0-18444 GCA_004193795.1 Asbolus verrucosus | reverse complement strand
CTTTGAACAATTTGTTAATAGCATCATATTGTTACTGTTACAGCCAAATATCTAGAAAAAGTTCATTGAAAAATAATACATTTTAGACAATTTGCGCATCAGGTGTTTACAGGAAGGATACAGATGCATTCATGGGCTTTTGTGTCCTTGAGCTCATTTAATTACATTATTCCTACAAATTCATCTAAAGCTAAGTTTACAAAAACTCCTAAAGATGGTTTCACAACACTACATACTAAGAAAAACCTTTAAATTAATGAAACTATCTTTTTGTCAATGTTATAATTATTTAATACCGTGACAAATTTCCTTTGTTATTGTATCTGCATGTATTTCCTAGCAGCCAGTTAATAATTTAGAAAAGCTTTACTATTGGCAATAAGCAATTACTTATATCCAACCTAGTCACTACCAGGGTTGAGTTCCAAAACTTATTCTAAAATGAGTTAAAGCAGAGTAACAAATGGTAACAAAGTATTAGAACGACACTGAGTATGTAACAATACTCGACTGTCAGTAATATCACTGATGTTGGTAATTTAAACTTTTATTTTTGGAACGACAAAGCGTAAACTTTGGATACGAGAGTAAGGTTTTGGAACTCACCCCAGATTCTCACAGTTTTGGTAAAAGAAATTTCATTTGAGTTTTTCATCAGAAATTCAGTGTTAAAAAATGATGCGTATCGAAATAAAAACCTTCAAGAAAAAACACCCTAGCGTTGACCATAACTTAATGGGAATTAGTTGAAACTTTGATCACTGTTGTTACTGAAACCTTTGTCGACATAGCCAACCTCGAGATATTTCTGTTATTTAAATCACAAATTGCTTTTTCTTCTTCTTATAGCTTACCGATCAAGAATAGTCTTGTTGCTTGTGTAATTTTTTAAAGTTATTTTTGAATTAATTATTTGATTTCTTTTCCGCCGTACACAATCATCTTCCGAAAAAAGATGAAGGATTAATAATCATCAGAGTTTAGGGCAAGTTTTTCTTTTTTATTTTAAAAATTCTTTGTAATCTGCAGATTACAATGGAGTACCAAGACCACACGTAATTTTAAATAATTTCATTTAGAAAATATGAACAATTGCAAATCTAATTGATGTTTCTGAAAAATACTGATCGGTTTAAATGTTGTAATGCTATTTGCCCCAAATTTAAATACCTGAATATAATGAAAATATGTAAAAGCATGTTTGAAAAAGAAATTGTACAAAGCGTTGATATAGATCGACCTTAGTTGTTAAATGAATCCCGCAAAACACAAAAATTAAAATATCAAGAAAAATGATATTGATAGTGTTGATTGTTGATCATTAATTAAAGAGAAGTATATGAGAACTTATAATAGTATTACAATTCGTATGTACCTACTTTTTACCATTTTAAAAAGCAGAAGCTGTGAACTGAATGAAAGTGATGAAAAATAATGACAAAATATTACTTTAAATCGAAAAAATGTCGAATGGATTCAACGGAGTCACCAAGCAAAGCTTTATGGAATAAAGCAATCACAATGTTGCAGTGACTTTCTGAGGCCTTAAAGCAAATAAAACACGGTTGCTTGGTTCGCAATGAGGTTCCTATATTTTAGGTCTTTTATTTGATTTATTGTCTCAAAGTCACAGCGACCTATAGTTACAGATATACTTTTAAAATATAAACTCTCTTTGTTAACGCATTTAATCAATTTTTTTCCCAGATTCAGATAAAAGGAAATCTTTAAAGAGAGCTATAGTAGAAGACGGTGGATGCAAGATGGTAAAAAAACCTAGAACAGAATCGACAGCAGACGTAGAAATTAAAGAAGTCGAAAAGCCTAAAGAAAAACTGCCATTAAGAACATTGCTGTCCTTATCAGATTTCATGAAAAGTAAAAAAACTAATAAAAGACTGACTACCCACGATTTAGAGGAATTTTGTTTACAAAAAATATGTGAAGTAATAGTTCATAAAAGCGACCTAGGAGACATGCTTCATCAGTTAAAAATACAAGAACAACTAATCGAAACAATGAGAAGAGAAATTCAACAACTTACAAAGCAAGCACGTGATTTGGAGATTGTTAATAAAAAATTAATGAACGATTTAAAACAACAAAATGCAACACAGAAGCCATTAAATCCATTAAAAATAACCAGGTCTGTGGGTTTGCAGGTTAAGTTTACTCCTGCATTTGAAGCTAATATGAAAAGGAGACAGCCAAATGCAGCGATAACTGCTCAAAAAGTTCAAATACAGACAGCCAACAGGGGACCTCGCAACATTCCAAATACAATCACCCCAGGCATTAATAGACAGGTCAATATTGGTGACAACTTTTTTTTATTTTGTATATTTTTCTTAAACTGATTTTAGTTTTGCTTTTTTTTAATGTACTTAATCAAATTTAGTTCTTCCGTTTATCATTTTAATAATTATGGTTTTCAGCTAATTTCCTCGCAAAAACAGCAGCAGCCCTTACCAAAACCTAATACGCCATTATTATCCCAAGCTCTACAAAATCGTCGAGTTGTTATAAACGATGCCACTAATAAGAATATTTCACAAGCGATAAGAACAAAAGCTCCAGATCCTAAAAGTGGAGGACCTTCAGCATCAGTTATAGATTTAACGGATGAAGATGATAAAAAAGATAAAAACAAAAATGCCCCGCCAAAGGTAGTAACACAAAAAAACATCACAGTTCCTTTGAGAACGACCCCAATGCGGGTTAATGCAACGCAGGGGATTAGATTGACCACATCTCAAGGTAAAGTTTCGCCAATCACATCCGTTGTTACTTCTAGTGCTCCGCAAGTTATGTATGTTGTACAGTCCACGCCTCAAAATGTTCTCACATCGGCTTTAGGTCCTAAAGCTGTTGTTGTGAACTTTCAATCGGCTAACGGCGTTTTAAGTAAGTATTTATATTAAAAGTAACTTTTTGTTTAATTTACTGTTTTAGCATCGGCACTAAACGGTTCGTCAGTATCCGTGATTCCAAAACAATCAAACACCATTCAGCTGAAGACAGTTACACCTACTAAGACACTGACAAATAACAAAATCATCAAAATACCCCATAAACATCCTGCACCTTTACCTCCTCCTCCTGTTATCAGAGTCAGTTTAGACAAACCCCTTAAGCCAATTCCGCCGAAACCTCATCTCACAATCAGAAAAACGGACACCGGTATAATTCTTCAGTGGAAGATGCCATATGAATTGGATATGTATGAAATAATTGCAAGTTATCAGTTGTATGCATATCAAGAAACTAGTGCGCTACCTAGTACAGATATGTGGAGAAAAGTCGGTGATGTAAAAGCTCTTGCTCTTCCGATGGCCTGCACTTTAACTCAATTCGCCGATAAAAATAAATATTATTTCGCTGTACGCCCAGTTGATATTTATAAAAGAATCGGTTTGTTCAGTGAACCGGAAGAAATCTCTTTGTAAATATCTTTGTAACTAGGTACGTACAGAGGCATTATTCATGTTCCATTTGATAATTTAATATTTATGTTTGTATTAATAATGTTCATTAAAATAATTAATTGATCTAGAATGTGTTCGTTTTATTGAATCTTTTTTTTTTTAACAAGAAAATGTAAAATCGACATTACCTGATTTGTAAGGAAAGGGATAAAAATATAACAAGGTAGGGTTTAACAAATACATTCATATTTATTTAATATGCAATACAAAGAGAATCAATTCATATATTTCTATTAGAATATATTTATAATATAAAACAATTCCGGTATCTATTATTTACAGTATTTGTACTTTTGAGCAAATACTTGTATTGCATGTGTTTAAAAAAAATACGACTATTGTACATTGGTTGAGCATTTAGTAACTGTCATTGTGTAATGGCATTATTGAGGTTACTGTGAGTAGTTGTAGTTAAAAAAATTGAAATGATTCTCTTATTGAAAGTATGCTGGACGCAAAATAGTTTCGATTTATAAACACATATACCACTGGATAAATCTTTTGAACAATAATTTATGTTTATCTCATAGAGTTCCATCCAACCAAATAATACTTTTTAAAATCAAATTAAAGCCAATTTTTATAGAAATCGAAATAAGAATAGACGAACCCATAAGATAAACATAACATTTGATTTAGAGATTGTCTCACGAACAGAAATCAGGGTGTTTTGTCGACATTAAAGAACGTACAATTGTCCAAACACTCTGACTAAATAAAAACATTTACAAGACAATTGAAAAAACCCTGTTCATTAATATCCCAGTCTTTTAGTACTATCTGTTCCTATTGATTTTTACTTTTTTTTTTTTTTTTCTTAATGTGATAACATATGTTGCCTAGAATCACTAAGGATTTTAATTTTGATTCTTTACAGTAAACAGGAATATCACTTCGCAAATTGACGAATCCTTAGTAAGTCTACATGGAACACAAACATTATACTCAAATGTGTTAGGCCATGCTGTTCACATACATCTTGCAAAAGAAATAAAAAGTGTATACATGAACATACTAAAATGCAGTGTAAAATGTAAATGAGTAACATAAAACATAACAAAAACCCTTACAATATTTATTAGACTATGGCACTTAAATATATTTTAAATATTTCCATACCATTTCTGCTCTAGGAGATCTTCGTTAAAGCTGTTAAAAAATATTTAATTTCTTTGGCTACTGTAAACAAAATTAAATATTCTCAACGCTTACACTTTATTACTACAAAAAAGTCGAAAACAGCAGAAATAGGTTCAGTTTTTTCTTGATTTTAGCTGCACTTAGTACAATATTTATTATTTATATTATAGTGAGTATTTTAGAGTAGTTAAACTACATTTACTATCGAAATGGAAATATATAACATTACAATTCAACTTTCCTAAATTTTAAATGCAAACGGAAACTTCAGTTAGTACCAGATTATTAAAGCTACAAGTCTATAGGATCCATTTCGATAAAGAATGAGAAACGACATACAAAACTTATAGTAACAACACATTAATATTTAACTGTTTTTAAAACTGACGATTTAAATTGTTTGATGAATTGGAATGTATCTGTTGAACAGACATCGATTTTGGAATGCTGTTTTGTTTTAACGAATGATAATGAATAAACTCAGTCTTTCCTAATATGCAGTAAGATTTTCATGTACCTGAATCTGATTAATGATTATAATTAATGAGTAGAAAATTTGATGGATATAAATGAATGGAGTCAGTTTAAAAAACAGTTTCATTTTGAAATTAGTAGCAGTATAGTTAACAAAAAAGTCGCCCAACTGGGATATCACACGATCACTTAATCTCATCTTATCTCTTTACATTATACAATAGGTGTAACACATTTTAGTAAAAATGATTTAAAAATTTAAATATATACAAAAAATTGGCTTACAACTAATTAAATGCTATCACGTTTTATATAAGTCTTGTAGCTCAACAAAATTTGGCTGCTACAGCCTTGATCAATATCAATTAAAAAAAGGTAGGCCTGCACACCACTTTCGAATCCTAAACAGTTTAATGTATCATTTTTTACTAAAGTAATCGTATACAAATAATCTATATAAACAAATACATTTACAAAACGGTTTGGTCATTAGTTTACAATATTTATATAGTTTTGACGGGACCTAAATAAGAAAGTATGTACAATTTACAACCGCTTTTCTTCACATTATATTAACAAGTGGTTTGTAAATTTAGGTATTAACGCTAAATTTTGGGGAAATGATTGAATATGAAACTGCCAATACCAAGTACCTACTTCAGGTAAAATTTATGTAAAACCATTTCCAATTTCTTCTTTTTTAATAAGAATAAATATAATAAAATAAAATAACCTGCCAGCTGCTTCATATCGAATCTGTGTAATAAAATAGGTGTGTAGACCGTTCGTAAGTTTAATTCTTAAGTAATAAATGTGTATATAGAATATATATTTATAAAAACTGTAGATCATATAAAGAATGGGTTCACACCATCACCATTAATCTGTTACGTGTAGTTTTTAATGCTATAAATGCCTTTATTTTACCTCGTTTGGAGGACACTGTTTTTAAGTAGGTAATGTTTCAATAAAATTAAAAAATTTAAGTGTTTCAAATAGTTTATGTGAAAAATGATTGAATACCTATAACGAAAGAAATATTTTAATACATTTCAATTCTAGAATGCGTGTAAGTCAAAAATGTAGTTAGAACCCGTCAAACAGTTCTATCATTCTCTCTTGCCAATTTACATTAAAGAGATCACATAGGAGTAAAATCTAACTACAACAATAATATTATAATTATTAAAGTACTTTCTCCTTAAAAGTATTGCCACTAAGTGAACAGGACACGATCTGGATAAAATTTAAAATACTTTTACATTTTACATATATTTATAGTATGTATACTTATCGCATTAGAGTACGTGCTACATTCCGTATGTTACAGTGAACCAAACCTTCTGGTTCTCAGCACCATGTGATAATCACTCAGCAAAATATCTCAACGACATTTTATTGAAATCACCAATAAATATAACTTAACTAGTAGGATCAGTTTGTTAAGCTTCAAACTAAGTAACAGTGTTGGGTTCAGTCCATACACTGGCAAGGGGTCACCCAATACATGGACCCAGTTGCCAGCTTGCCGTTAGTCACTGGGTTGGTAATCCATTGGGCGGCTTGAATTCTGGATTCGTAGCTTGAAATTGGGCTACACTTGTTGGAGGATTGAAGCTCGGCGCATAGCACTGCGGAAAGTATAATTCAGGCTTCACCACCGTCGTCGGTGTAAGTCCTCGAGACAACATCCCGTTGGCTGTTAATTTTCCCTCTGAACCAGTCGAATCTCGCCTCGTCTTCGCCGCATGAGGATTCATATGGTTGTCTATATGTTTTTTCACTTCTGGTTCAGTCGCAAATCTTCTTCGACAGTTCGGCATTGGACAACAAAATGGCCT
The DNA here is from genome assembly GCA_004193795.1 of Asbolus verrucosus. Taxonomy (NCBI): domain Eukaryota; kingdom Metazoa; phylum Arthropoda; class Insecta; order Coleoptera; family Tenebrionidae; genus Asbolus; species Asbolus verrucosus. Next base: position 11,504 of record QDEB01010227.1, on the reverse strand, counting down.
GTCACCTACCAAACCGAAAATAATATTTTTATTACAATAATGCAAGATACAATGTACAAATGGCATAATCCATGAGGTATTTAATCCAGCAGTTATGGTGGAAATAACCAGACATGATGATATATGGCAAAGATGAAGATTAAGGAATACTGTTTTGTTTTAATCTAATAAATTAATTGTGTGCTAGGAATTTATGTTAAAACTCTAAATTAATCGGTATCTACATGCTCCACATACTCGTATTATTCTCTTTTCTGGAGTGTATTTTCTTAAAAAGAAATTATTTATTTTACGCAAATTTCTTCAAAATACAATACAAACTAATATTTTCACCAGTAATGGAACTCCTTAAATTGAACTTTTCCTTTTAACATTTTTTCGAAAAAACCCTCGAATCCGAGTTAAAATCCAGAATAGATTTACTGCAAAAACAAGTACAATAATAATAACTCAACAATAAAACTTGCTCGAGAATAAAAAAGATAACCATTCACACAATATGAGATTGATAACGAAACTCAGTCGGTAGGTCATCATTTTGAGAAATTGAAAACATGCTTTGATGATGATAACATTGATGGTGTAAGAGGTGCCGCGTATACGATTATTGTTCCATGAAGAGTTACAAAAATTAGATCTGCAGGTTAAGGTACACAAAGCTTGGATACATTTTATACAATATGGTTGTAATCCCTGTCCTAGCGTTCACCAAATAGTAAAAGTTGCCAATATTTGTACGCTCAGGTTTGAACATTTCGCGTTCGATTTCTCAAACTTCCAAAATTTTTGTACAACCCCGATTTTAATTGTGAGAAGTTAAATTTGATGAAATCTCGTCAACGTTGTGCAGTAATTGTCTTGCTTTGTATAAACGCCGGGTTTCTGTTACATTTTCCAAAGTTCCAAGTATAAAGGCACTACTTCAATTAATTTCACATTTGTGTAATACCAATTTTAATTATTAATGCACAAAAATAAATTAAAACACTAAAAGCACTACGGTATTATATGAATGACTGAATTTGCAAACATAGTTTTTCGTACAAAATCTACTCGTTGTTGTTGTCACTTGTACTTTCAATTGCGATAATTTTCGTCACCCACAACAAAGAAAAATCAAAGAGGGAAAAATGCTTTAAAAAAATCTGTGATTTCAAAAAAATGATAAATAGAAAAATTTTTCAATTTGATGAATTCTATCACGGGTTAAAATATAAACAACTATTTCCATACTGACCGAAAAAAAAATTGCAACGCCCGGTATTTACAGCCCAATTGTGCTGAAACGTAGGTAAAATGTGTAAGACACCAGTATCAGTTAATTATTAAATTTGCAGTTGAAAAAACTAACTTGCAGTAATTTCCTTCTATGTGAAAGATTGATCGGATTTCTTCGATATTTGTTAGAAATGTTAACATTTTTTAAGAGGTACTCATCTGCAATAATGCCTAGAATTCTCAAACGGAAATGTACATCATCAAAGGGATTTTGAACCGGGTTACACTCTGATTTAAAAGAAGTCAAACTTTAATTCAAAGAGTGCGTTGTAGGGACCGAAATCCGACCACGGTACTAAAATGCTGTCGTTACGTGCTGTCAGGACAATCTTGACTACAAAGTAGTGGCTGTCTTTAGAGACAGAAAAAAATTCCCAAGAGCTGTGACCAAATCGTAGAACAGTCAGAATCGTATATCGAATAATTCATTCATTAGATGTGCGTTTCTATTGTCTTTTTTGAATTTTACCCCTGACACCAAACTTTCTTTCAAAGAGTAAAATTGCAATGGTGCAATAAAAGATGAGAGTGGCAGCACGATTGGAATCCGATTGTTTTTAATATCGAAAACCAATTCTGATTTGATCCCATTCGAATTAGCTTGGGGTTTATAGTTGAACATCATACAAATTCATAATATTCATATAATATCAATGATTATGTGGGGTATATGTTCAGATAAAAGGTTGTGTCTAGTAATAATAAATGACGCATTAAATGCCCATTGCTACCAGTGGGACATTCTAGATGATAAAGGGGGTGAAAAGCGGCATTTTCCAATAAGATATCGTTTGGTCCCGTGGTCCTCTTGCTGCAGCCGAATTTTCAGAGGTCATTCCCATTTATGGCATATGGATTATTACTACAAACGGAGCAAAAATTTTAAAAGTTGGATTGATGTGCAACTCCCCAAAACTGCATTGATCATACAACAAATTTTTGGTGTTGTAATTTTTTCGTCAATAGTTGGGTAATGTGGAATGATATCAGATAATATAAAACAGATACATTATAATTTTTAAAAACTGGGAGAGTGCAAAACAGCATTTTAAAAATTTAAAATCATTTCTTATTTATAGAAAACATTATAAACTATAAATGTATATTTCAGAGACATTATAAATAAAAGTCGGTTGACTCCGCTCTATAAATATGTGGGTTATAAATGTTCCCTTCTAAATTTGTATAGGCAAAATGAGGAACTTCATTACAATTGGTTACAACATTTTTTTTAGTTACTTATAATAAACTCTTTTCAAGATATTTCCAGTGTTTTTTTTTTTAAGTTAAAAAATATAAATCTACATAAGGTTACAAATGGTGAATTCCTATAAATTATTACCTTCACTTCACTAAGGCGATAGGCGTCATAACAAAACGGCTATTTGTTAACACATCAAATTTCAAGATAAAAGTTATCGATACCTCGAAGTCATAAATTCTAACAGTAAAACACTTTTTTTGGATTTTTGTGGAAACCATCTAATATTTTTGATTCATTCAACATTAGGCCCTTGTAAATCTATAGTAAATTAAAAAATAATGCTAGCGGAGGATCATTTTTTCGTTGCTCACTATAAGTTTATTATTCAAAATATTTCAAAATTTTTCATTGAAGCTGTTTCATTGGATATACCAGGCGTTCACTTTAAACATGAAAAATAATCATTTTAATTATGTATAAAACAAAAAGACGTATTAAATTATATCCATACAAGTATAGTATACGCGAATTTGCAAAGTTTTAAGGAGATCGTAATATAGGAACATTTATAACATCATGAACTTTATCCTTTAGCTTATTCTTTTACCTTCCGCCACTTTAAATTTAAATTCTTAAATAATGTATCAAACAGTAATAGCCGTGAAAAGAAATTGAAAATGGTTACCTTTTTCAAATTGTAGATTAAAAAACTAAGCAATATTTATGTATATTACCCAAGTGTATTTTAGCCAGCGAACGGATTCGTTAAAGTGAACAATTTTTATATGACGACAGGTTTAGTACGAACATAAGGGGCTCTGATGAAAATTATCCTAATTAAAAGTCAATGTCCGTACTTTTTGTGCAAAAAATTCCAAAGTCTGACCCACGTGTAAATTTTTAATAATATTAATAAAACTTTGGATTTTTTTCATCTTTAACCCTAAATAAGTTAGTCTCACTTCGGAAAAAAATGCCTAACCTACTTCAAAAAAAATATATGAATTATACATAAATTCAATCTTTATCTGATGTGTTCAAGGTGGTGGTATTCCTTTTGGGTGTTTTATTAATTTATTACTCCCTCCACTCCATATTATGGTATTCATTTCGAAAAAATCACTTGAATTATTGGTATTTCTTAAGAAAAATTAATTCTGAACTATTTTTTCGTAAAAAGATAACAAATCAATTCATAATTTTATGAACTTGAATTTTGTAGAAGACTGTTGTCAAAGTTACCGATACAGCAAAAACAGCGTTAGTTTAAAATAGCACCCGTTGCATTAAAACTACGGTAACCCTAATCGAACAAAGTGTAAAAATGGTAAGAAGGGACACCAAAAGTAAGCAATTGAGCCACATTCAACGCAATGCTATTCTGCGACAGTTAACTACAATCCAAAGAAAAAGGAAAATTACGCCGCGGCGCTATAAAGGCCGTTTGTTTCTTAATTTGATGTGACACGGTTAAATGCGTCTCGAATTTGAGGGAGAGCAGAGGAACAATATAAAATAGGTACTGCATGTACCAATGTTTTATCAAAGAAAAAGTTAAAATATGGCCGAAAACGAAAAAATTATTTCCCTAAATTGGCATTAATTAAAGATATTCTGTTACAACAGCGAAGTACAATTCGAAGTTTATTGAATGCAGTAGAAATTCCACAAACCACCCTTTTCCGTCGTTTTAAAGAAGGAAATGTTTTCAAGCGCTTTCTTCTGCTGTTAAACCGGCCCTTAATGAAGAAAACAAATCTGCCCGATTATTGATGCTTTTCTGTGATAAAATCATACGGAGTATTTGTATTATATTCACATCGATGAAAAATGGTTTTATATGACACAAACTAAGAGATTGTATTACATCACCCTTGATGAAGAACTTCCAGAGCGCACTTGTAAAAGCAAACGCTTTATAACTAAGGCAATGTTTAGGTGTTGCAAGGCCACGTTCCAAAAGAACATTAGTAACTAAAGTTATCGACTATGTTAATAGCGCTCAGTATAAAATTATGTTCATTAATGATGTGTTACCAGCAATAAAAGCAAAGTTTCCAAAGAGTTACAAAACGATGCTTATATACATACAACAAGACAACGCAAAGCCACATTGCCTTATCCGAGATGCAGATATAGCATCAGATATCAATTAGAATTATCCAAAGATGGATGGCTCAAGAACCAGCCACCTAATAGCCCTGATCTAAATGTCTTATATCTTGTTTTTTTCAACGCAATTCAATCTCTGCAGCATCGAGTTGCACCCAAAAAAATTGATGATTTCATTGAGGCCGTCACAACTGCTTACGAGAGGTTAAATCTAGATAAGTTAGACAATGTGTTTATGAGGTTATTGTTAAGTTAAATTTATTGGCAGATACAAATAAAACACGCGTTTTTCTTAGCTTCTATTTTCTATTTCCTCTTCATCTTTTTTACTAAAATTAGGAAATGATCATTTTTTAGATTACAGTCAATATCTTAAACAGGGGCCGTTACGCTTGTCTACGGATGCATTAAATTTCCCAATTGATGTTTTATTTATCTCATTATTAAATTTCAATGTTAATATCAAATTGTGTGAATGGTTTTCTTATTCATTCTATATTAAATTATAGTCGTGGGCGTATATAGAATCATGTGGTTAAACCTACGTCGAATTTTAACTCGGATTGGACGACTTTTTCGGAAAATATTACAGAAAAAACTATAGAGAAAACACCATTGTATATATTTTTTACAAACAAATTAAACTTTGATATTGTTAGAAATAAATCAAAATTTAGTTTTGTTCAATTTGGTCAGAATTTCGTAGCACAATCCGTTTATTAATAAATATTTTCCAACTTTTGTTAACTCGGACCACAATAAAATAAACAATTATTCAAATGAAAAAAACATTTTTGAGGGAAAAATACAGAAACAGCAACTGAAATAGAGACAACAGAATTGCAGATTTGAGGTTTACTTCAAGATATTTAACTGTTGTTCAAATCATTGGTCTTCATAGGAAGCTAATGTTAAATCGTAGATCTTAAATGTGCCAGAATAAATTCATTCAATGGATCGAATTTGTTGTTTTCAAAATAATGTGGAAAACAATCTTCACGTATTGAACGGATGTGTCTTCAGCATGTAAATTGCTAGTAAATCTCCTAACTTCTCAAAAAATATCTACACTTACCATAAGTTAATTGCATACCTTGTAGAGTGCACTATAGTTATTTTATTTATGCCGTTTAAATATCAGGTACGGTAGGGCAAATGGATTTTATATTTATGGACACATCCCCTTTCTTTTTGGTGACATTTTGTAATTTTATAACCCTTTTAAAATTTGACTGTTTTTGAAAAAACTATAATAATAATTTATCTAGACACAAATATAAATATATAGGTCTCGTCAAAATTACAATTTTACCTATTGCATATTTCACTACATTCTTTACAGGTTTTATTAAATACAGTGGAATACAAATAGGAACGTACGTGTTTTTTAAAGGTACCTAAAAATAAATACCCATAATTAATCAGGCATTATCCTGATATATACCCATATGTGCATGTTGGATCTTTTCCAACTTCAGACTAGAATAGTACTTAAAATCTTATTTCTTAAATTATATACTTGAAATACTAGTGAAATGGTATTAGAAAGGTAATGAGTAAGAAACGTAAAAAGTCATTCACAAGAAAGACAGGAAATTGACGACAAAATTTCAATTTAACTTTACAAGACAGATAATTGACAACATGATCGAAATTTGCATTTGAGAAGTGAGATGGCGATAATTTAAATCTGCCCATTTCAAGATGATTCAAAATTTCTTTAGCATCCATCTAATGGACTTGTTACCAACTATGATTTAAGACAAAACAGTTCCTCATTAAAAATTAAAGGACAGAATTTCCAGAACTTGTTCACCCCAGGTGCAGGCATGCAATGGTTGAATTTGACACTTTTAGATTTTTTGTGTGTGGTTACTTGAAATTTATTGTGTATTTAAGACTTAATTAATCAAATGCAAAGGTTACCAAAACGCATTAATGTCATTCCAAGATTGAAATTAATGCACTTAATACTCTTTTAGCATTTTCTCGATATTTGGGGCATAAAAACTGAAAAATATGAAAATAACTAACCAAAGTCCTTTTTATCTCGTTTGAAGAAGTTACAAATCGAACACTATTGTCTATTGAAGCATTCCAGAAGGAAAGGTGAGAAAAATATTAATATGTTTCTCTTTGCATTCTTAAGAATGCATTGTTACAACAAATTGCCATGATTTTCCATTTACCTTATTCGTATCATGCTGAAAAAGGTATATTGATATAAAAGTTTTAGGAAAAAATGTTGAAAAGATATACTTCCAGTATAGACACTTTAATTTCGCGAGTTATTAACATTAACATATATGACCGAATTTGGACTTAAAAACAGTTTATAGAATAAAACCGACTTTGTTTTATTTTATAGGTGGTAAGATAGGTATGAAATATTAATAATAATTAATTAACATCTGAATTTGGATGTCTGTTTATATTTGTGAAGAGATTTGTATCAAAAGCAGTAAAAAGACTTAAAATCATACCTTGATGAGTCCTCGTATGCTGATCCAAGATGGCTTTTTGGCGAAAATCTTTTCCGCATTGTCCACACTTGTACGGCTTTTCCCCTGTATGTATCCGCAGATGTTGATTTAAGATGGTTCTTTGTCTAAAATTCCTGCCGCAATAGACGCATCCATATGGTTTTTCGTTCGTATGAATCCTCAAATGTTGCGTCAAATGCGATTGTTGTCTAAATCTTTTCCCACATTCAGGGCAAGGGTACGGCCTCGATTCGATATGTATACACCCGTGTTGCAACAAAGTAGATTTCTGTTTAAATTCCTTTTGACATATTGGGCACCTTACGTATAAAGGCATTCCCGCCGATCTTCCGTGTTGTATAACGTCAGGTAAAACTTTTCCGGACTGCTGTTGCTTTAGATATTGCAACGCTCCAAAGTTTGTACTCGAACCGAACACAGAATGGTTCATGCCCTTGGCATCTTTGAAATAAGCGGGATACTGGAGATTACCAGAAACTCCATTTGGGGAAAAACAACCAGTGCGGTCGTTTTGTGAATTTGTATCACCGTCACCGTATGTTGAAGCGACTTCTTCCTTACCTTCATCAGGTGGAAATGGGACGTCTTGAGGCCACAAAGTCGGATTGATTCCGTTTTTAAAAACCAGATGTGGACTTACGTCTGAAAAAAGATACCTTATTGAGATATATTTTATACAAATGCGTTATCAATTTTATTACTGTTTTATTACAACAATAATTATGTTGGCTGTTGTAGTAAATAAAGTAATTTAAAATTGAACCCTTTTTTCCAAATCTAAAGTAGTTGCCCACAAATTTGAAAAAGAACGGAACAGTATTTTTTTTATCCTTCACAATGTTTTCTCTAATTTTAAATTATTTTTATTTAAAAATAACACCAACTTTGTTGATAAATTGACGTAACCCAATATAAGTAATGTAAATATTGCAAGATTTGTTTCAGGGAACGATGAAAAAGAACGTGTATGTAGGATAGTTACTCCAAAAAATAATTTTTTTTTATGAAACAGTCAACAGTCAAATGAAGAAACATTTCACGAAACAGTTTTTCCGCGAAGTAGAGTTTATCTTTAAATAACATCTGTTTTTTAATAATAAAAAATTGTTTCGTTTTTACATAAAAAATATTAAAATTAAAAAAAAAATGCATATTAAATAACGTTAATACAGGCGTGCTAGAATGAAATCAGTTTAACAGTGGGCAAAAGTAATAAATGTAATACTTTTCTCTTAAATAGTTTAATTCTGATCCATTTCCATCTAACTAATTGTTTTATAAATGCCTACTTGTAATATATACTTTCACTAAGTTTTTTTTTACATATTTTATAGGGTTGTTACAGTTAATATTTTTTAGGATTTGGTATTAAAAAAACATTCTATGATTGTCCTCGGTTTTCCTATCTAGGAAATTGTAGGCAATTCTAGCATAAACACACTTTGTTAATAAATGAGCAGTCAACTTCTTTAGTTTAACCAAAGTTAAAAGCGATTAATTCTTAATCTTTGTAAATTACGTGCAGCAACATTAATAAGTTACTAGAAGCGGATGAAGCTAAAATCATAATCAAAAATTCTTAATATTCTCCTATTCCTAAAATTCTTAAAATTTAATAATTTTAGTAAACATCAAACAAAAAATCCAAAGTCTTCTTTCCGGAACACCTATATATATTGTTTTAAATTCTGATTTCACTGGCGACTCAAATCATAGTTTTTACGTAAATATACGTATAAAAATAATATAAAAGCTTTTTATTTTCCATTTCAGCAGTGGGGGTACCTATAATTTTTTTAATTTAAATTTAATGTGTCAAAATGCCTACAAAAATATAGAAATTTCAATATTCAATATTCAAATAGTCATTTTAAAAATTATTTTCACAACGCTTTGCTTGTTTCCTTGCTATAATACAAAATATATCAATAGTGTCCCGGTTCCCACGAAGACCCTGTATAATAATTAATAGGCATTGTTAATGTAGCGTACCGTTATAATTATGATATGATTAATAAAATGATAGGTATAACAGAAAATTTAATAAAAGATGCAACAGGTGTGTCCGATATGAAAACGGTGTTCAATATAGGCATGTCACACGAACTGATAAAAGCGATAATAAACAGAACACTTACAAAAATCTGCGGTTTTAGACTTCATTAAACTGATGAAATAAAATTAAAAACTAAACAAAAGCGAATATAGAAATATTTCAGATAATTTAATCTTTGTTTCTCGTTCAATTAAAATGGTCATTTTTTCCTTGCTTCTTAAGGAGTAAGCTATTTGCGCTGTACTGAGAAACAAAAATTATTTTATCTGAATAAAACACAAAAATTAAAGTACTTTAAATATCGATTTTTTGTGTAGTTTAATAATTAGGTTACTTTGAAGCTTATTTATTCTCAGCAACCCAATGTTATGACAACATGCTGCTTTTTTGACATTTTAACCCCTGTAAGATGGAAATGATACTAAATAAAAATTTAAAAAATAATTCATAATTCGAAAAGCAAAATGTTAGAAGTTTACGTAGTTGATTTTCAGAAAGTAACTAATAGAATGAAACAAAACGTGAAACTGGGAGATTAGTTATAAATATTTGAAAAACATGAGAATAAATACAAATGCTATAATATTACAAAATAACATAAAACATATTTTAAAAGGGTATTAACACTGTAAATAATAGTTCACATTAATAAATCAATTTTAAATTTAATATTATTTCTTCGTTGTTCGGTTTATCGTTTCATTTCAATGATTTTAAGTTACTGTAAATTAATATTTACTAAAAACCCTAAAATATGCAATTATGCACTTTTTTAACAAAAACGAGGGTGAATTCTTATGTTATCCATCTAATTATGAAATAAAAGAGCGACAATGTTAAAAATAGTATTAAAAATAGCTGCATTATTTAGAAGTATATATGCGAAGTTATGTTTAAATTATGCGGTTTATATAAATTTGAGAGGGTTTTTTTGTAGATAAATTGAGTGAAATTTTAAACTTGAACATCTTAGTGTAATAAAGTTCTTGCAAAAGAGAGTAATAAACTAAAGATCATTTGTGGAAAAATGAACAGTATGCGCGGAAAAGATACATTATCTTATTTTCAAGTGAAATTCATGCTGTGAATACATAAAACCCTCTACCATGAAGAAGAGAGCAAAGAGGACCAAAACACAGTTTTCTAAAAAGAACCACTATTGACAACAGTTTCACAGTTTCTCGAATGCTGAAGAACTTTTGCTTTTTGAATATATGCCAATGAAGTCCATGATAGATGGAGAAGTTAATGAAAGACAATCCAAAATTAAAAAATTGCTGTAAAAGACAAATCTTATACTGTATAACATTGTCGGTTTCATAAGGCGAATAAAGTTCAACAGATTTTGGGTGATTATGTGGTTATTGTGAATTTAGACGAGTTATGATATCTGCTTCACAGACATACTTTTGTTCAGAAACTCAAAACGGATCTCATAGGAAACTGTCTTGATTTCTTCACGTTAGTTCTCTCTTTATTGTCACTTAACAGGAAATAACGGCCAAATTATTATTTTTAAAATGAAAAATTTTCTTTAGAAATCCAAATTAAGTTGTTTCGAAATCGAATCCTATAGAATTTTAGACATCTAAATAGCAATAGTTACACAATAGTTTTGAAAAAATATCTTCTCATCAAAGGTCATTTTTTTTACTTTTAAAACTTTTGTCTCAATAAATTATAACTTTTCTTTTTTAAACATTAAAAAGAAATTTTCTGTTAAAAAATAGTCGTTTAAATTCAATACATTTCATTATTTAACTAAATTTCATTAATTAACTAAAAGTATCTGAAATTCGCTATTAGCCCTTATTAGTCACATCCGACAATATTCAGACGCATTTTGTCGATACTTAATGGGAAAGCCGATTATAATAAACATAATTATTGAATCACACGTTCTCTAGTATATTAATATGACATGAAAAAATTGCAGTTTAGTTTGCATTGGTAAGAGATGGTTCTATTTCTATTCAACCTTGTATAAGTATATATGTAGTAATAGGCCAATTATTTATTGTTAATGATAATGCACCCTATACAGCCTCCACTTTGACAAAGTGATTATCGCGGAAAATGAGTTATGTGGTATGGAAAATGAATATGAAAAAACTAGTGGTGTACGTTAGGAAGGAATCAAAATTTGGATCCGGATCTTGTAATTTTAGAAATCCGGATCCGGAATGATCTGGATTTAAAAACCAATCTGGATCTAATCCGAATCCAATCCGGATTTAATCCTAATCGCATTCAATCTCAATCTAATCCAAAGTCACTCCAGATTCAGTACAAATCTTAATACTCATGTTAGATCGGCTTTATATTACAATTACTTTCAATTATTGAGAAT
>QDEB01010185.1:0-10632 GCA_004193795.1 Asbolus verrucosus | reverse complement strand
GTAAAAAAATAACAACACAGAGTAAATTTCTAATTTTTAAGAACAATGTTGTTAATAAACTAATTAATAAGTTATATTAATGAGTTTTGCTTTCGTTACATCTTAATTGGAACTTCTTAAATTTAATTATTTATAAGGGCTTGATGATAAATTATGTACATTATTGTGTCAAGGTCACTTCTTTGAGTTAAAAACAAACTTGACCCTTTGGTTTCCCAGCTTTCATTCATCGACCAATTTTACAATTTAAGTGATAATGGAAGAAGGATAAAGAAAGAAACAGATGTATAATAATTTATATAATGTTTGTAAAGAAAAAGTGATGCATATTTTTTGTTATGGCTATCTTTTATTTGTCTATTTAAAATTTTTAACCCAAGTTTATTTTCCGAAGACGAGTTATACTTATTCTTTTAAACAAAAAGTAAGTAAAAAATGAAAAAATTAGAAGCAAGTTTAATGGTTCCTGAAATCAGATTTGTTTATTAAAAAAGCTATTTATTTACTAATTATCATTAGCTGTATTAGCTAATTATTTACTATTATTTTATACATAATGACGTGCTTCCCGCGTTTCTACTTGGATAAGGATGCACAGGGTTGAAATTGTTCAGCGGACGGAGAATGATTTGATATCTTCTATTAATTCTAATTAATTTAATTAATTCTACTTATTCTATTAATTTAATTAGATTACTCTAATTAAAGTATACTTGAGAAAAATTCATAAAAATAGATATGTATAACGAAATTGTAAAAAACGGCGATATCTTTAATTATGTTATATGTAAGGGTAGCGGTTACATCCCCCTGCCATTGACCCATTTCGACAAAGAAAACATATCTGGAAGTCACTCCTCACTAATGCTCGTGCACTAAAAAAAAAAAATTTTGAATTTTTAAAAAAGCAGTTTAAAGGAAAATGACTACAAATTTAAAAGGAAAGAGGAAAAAAGGAAAAAAATTAAAGAGTAAGAAATATTTTAACAGTATTTATCTAATGCGCCAATTAACTGCTATAATGACAGTACCTACACTTCGAGCTTTAAATTAGTTGGCCACATTAGGTTGATTAAAAAGAGTTAGTGCTCTCTGAGGAGTAAACTAATTTTACACTATAAAAAATATTTTTTAGTAAATTAAAGATGTGTTTAAATTTAAAGTAAAAAATTGGTGACCTCTAGTTTAATCTACGTCCAATATGCATTAACTGATTCTATTAAAGAAATAATGTATTTACAAATTTTTACCTTGCTTGTTATTATAGCAGACATAATGTGAAATTTTCACAAATATTAGTGATTTTTCGGCAACCAGTGAACAACTAGTTCTACATCTCTTTTCTCAAAAATGGTGTATAATATAATATAACCTTTTCATTTATTTTGAAATTTCAAAACTATTAATACAACTTTATTTTGATTCGTAGGAAGGTGGAAAACCAATAACAAAAACACGGATTTTCCAACACCCTATTAGCGACCAAGAATTAGAATCAGTTTGGGACGAACAAACTTTGAGATTATTGGTAATTATAAAATCTCACGTTTTTTTAAATGTTTACTTAATCATAAATATTTTCCAGTTGGAGCAAAGCACAGACTACGACGAACGCAGAAGCATTAGAGCTAGATTGCGCCAAGTGATGGCGGAACAGGAAGGTAAAACAAAAAATATTTAAAAATTATTATTTTTTGTAACATATTTTTTACAGCATGCACAGAATTAGTAGAAAGAGCCAGTCAGGATCAGATCGGTACAACTTTCGAGGGTGAGTCTCAACTTCTTCCTCTTCTACAGGGCTTACTTGAAGCACCTGATAACGAACAAACGGCCGATTCAGGAACAGAATCAGGTGAAGACCAACGTAGTGGTCTCATCGCAGAGGTACAAAACGCACTTGATAAATTATCAGCAAGTTTACGCGATGATACCACGGATATAACACCCGAACGTCGCACTTCTTTACTTCAGTTGGTTACCAAGTTACAAGCTGGTCTTGCTACTTCGATTCCTACACAAGAAAGACGTTCTAGCGTTCAAGGGCGTTTCAGAAGAAGACAGAGGCCCAATAGACACACAGTGGGGGTTAGCAGTGAAGAATTAGCAGACGCCAGAAGACTAATCCAAGAAATTTCTCTACAAGAAATAACACCATCACAGTCGAAGATTTCACTACTTCAGAAGCAGAATTCTGAAGGCACTGTAGGACAAAATTCATCATCTTCATTTAAACCTTTCACCTCACAGAAAAGTAGCGTAAAAAATGCAATTGCTAAACCTTTTAGTAGTTCCAATAGTACAATTTCCGGTAATTCATCTTCAGTACAAACACCGACTGATCCATCGGAATCCCTAGATCTTCTTTTTAATGAGGATACGTGTGAGAAAAAACCTGATTTTGCACACAGATCCATTTCAATGGATGATCAGAAAATTAGAAGGTCTTCTTCTGAGGATATTAGTTACAAATCTGTACAACATGCCGTTCAAGTCGGTAAAGATTTAAGAAAAAGCAATGAAAATCTTCTAGAATCGGAAGAGACAACAGATGAAGATACTACTGTCAAAGCACAAACAATGAAACTTCCAAAAAACACAGATCAAATGGACGAATCTTTTTCGAAACCACCACAACAAGACGTGGTGATGCAGAATAATCCTATTTATCATCAACAAAAAAATTGCAATATCGGACATCAAGATCATCCAATTTATTATCAAGAGAAAATTACCATAAATGACGAAAAAAATAACAAGTTTAACTCCAAGAAACTGAAAATGAAAAGAGCAAATACAATTGATATACCTAAACCGTTAAAATTTTATGAAGATAATGATGACAGTGACTGTTCTCTACCTGAAGAAGATTACAATCAAAGAAGAAGAAGCAATTATCTAGCTTTAAGAGGACCTATTAGAATTGGTAATCCTGCAAATAATAGAAACACTGTACCAGTTTTTGAACCTAAAACCGATAACGATAAAAAATTTCTTGCCTTTATTAGTAAACACAATGAAAACAGTTCAGAAAAGAATTCTTTATGGTCAAAACCTGAACCCAATAAAGGAAATATTTGGAACAACAAATTTGGAAACATTAAAACGACGTTTGAGAAAGTCTCTGCTAGTCCAAGTCAGTCTCAAAACTCTGCACGCCAATTTTGGAAAAGTGCTGATGATGCTGTTACATCAGGACCAAAATACGATGGACCTAAAATAAGCAAACAGAGTGCAAGAAATCTTAGGCAGATGTTCGAAGAAAAACAAAAACAGTCACAGAAGTTACCGTGGGGTAATACTCAAAACGACAAAAACATTGTTACTGGTTCTCTTAAAGTTAAGGGGTTTGAATCCAATGAAAAATCGTATAAATTTGTTCCACAACCGCTTCCCGTAAATAAATTCTCACATGCACCTCAGTCTGCTTTTAAACCTTTACCAAAAAAGGTTCCACCTACTCTTGAAATACCTAAGACTATAGTGAAATCAGAGGTCAAGGAAAAAGATTTAGACTCACCCTTATTTTTATATAGTCCCAAACCATCACAGAATGAATCATCTTTGAAGCCTTGGGCAGCGAGTCCTGGCGAAAGTCGAGTTTTAAGTTTGGCGGCTTCTAAATTTGAGAATGTACCACAACAGGAAGTTGTTACAATCAAACCAAAAAAAATGAGTAAAGATAAAGTATTTTTACCTTTTCAACAGCAACCACCTGAAAAACTAACTGCACCATATCTGGTAAAAACCGTTGAACAGAAGAATAGCAATATCGTGAGACAACTAAGTGGCCAGTATGATAATTTGGGTGGAAAGAACAATGAAGCATATTCTACTTACAGCACTGTGAAATACACTTCGCCTAAAAGTGAAAAAATGCCCAGTTATAATCAGCAGTACAACAAATCTCAGCACTATGCTAATCAGCAGTACAACCCTCATTATAATATGCAAAATGAATATTCTGCACCATCTCAGCAATATTATTCACAAACTCAACATCGTGGATATCATAATCAGCAATATCAAGCACCTCAAGCACATCATTATACATATCAAAACCAAAATTATCCTCCATTACAAAATCAAACACAATATACAGCTCAGAATCAGTCTTACGCAAATTCAGGTGAAAAACTTTCGCTACAAAATCACGAAAACGCTAAGCCAAACTCCCAATATTGTCCTTCCAACCAGTATAAACAACAATATGAATTTCAACCTCAACAGTATAAAAATCAAAATGATAATTATGTACAAGATTCATGCAATGTTCAGAATTACTATTACTCTAATCAACCTCAACAGTACACTGAACCTCAGTATACATCAACTTATCAATATCAACCTCAAACTCAGATACCATCACCAAAATGTCTGAAACAATTACAATCTGAAGAGCACCATGAAAAAATAAGAGAACTGCCAAAAGAAATCGAATCTAAGCCCCCAAAACTGGATTCTCAAATTTCTGTCGAGAATTTAAAGGAATATAATGCTGTCAGTAGTAGAGTGATGACAGGGCCAGTATGTCAGCAAGCTACAACAATTCGACAAAAGTCGCCAATGAATCGAGATGAACATGAGATGGCAGCTGCTTTAAATCTAAAAAATTCTTTACAGAAGGTGACCGCTAAATCAGAAATTTCTCCACAAAAAGTGCTTAATAGCAATACCAGCAGTTACGACATCAAGGAAAAACTACAAAAAACAAATTCTCCAATTAACTACAATTACAACAATAGTGAAGAATCTCAAAAAACAATCTCACCTATTAATTATGACTACGGCAAAAAACAATTTTCTCAGAATAACGTTTCTAATTACAAAGAAAGGCCACAACAAATGATTTCATCTCCAAATAATCTTAGTTGCCAAAACAAAGAAGAACCCCAATCTTTCGTATCATCTGTGAATTACAATTATAAAATTAGTGAGGACTCTCAGAAAAACGTTTCACCTACCAATTACAGTTACAAAATTAGAGAAGAACCTAAGAGAATTGTTTCCCCTAATAGTTTTAGCTACAGACCTCGGAAAGAAATTCAGAAACCTGTTTCTCCTCACAGTTTTTCATACAAGAGCAAGGAAGATATGCAGAATATGGTTTCTGTTGGTAGTTATAAATATAGAAGTGACAATCGAACCATTCCTGTTGAGTCTTTAGAAATTAATGATGATGGTGAATCCATAGTGACATCAAAATTTCAAATACCTGTGATTAATGTGCCTCTCTCCGACTCCCTACAACCCCCGAGTCAGGCTCAAATAATAAACAAAGGCGACGCATGGAAACAAATTTGCATGCAAAATCAGCAGCCTCTTCATAAACCTTCACCAAGAGCATCTCCTAATTCACGGACGATAGCTAAATCTAAATCTACTCACTCTTTAGCCGTGCCAAAGCAATTTGAAGCAGGCATGTCTAAAGATGAAATGGCCCAAAAAAGAAAAACAATGGAGGCATTTTTTGGAAATGGTAGTAAATCACCTCAACCTTCTAATGAAAATTCTAACAAATCTGGCGGCAAAATTGTTAAAAGATCAATTAATCGATTGAAGTCTTCGGAAAAAATGTCAACTTGTCATCAATCTTCCGGACTGTCAAGGAGTCGAACACTGCCTGATATAGTTTGTGCAGACTTTTTAGATGAAACTAACGTGGACAAGGCTTTCGAAGACTTGTTCAAGTCTAGCTCGTAATATTATTAGTGGTGAGGCCAAGTAAGAAAACACACCTCTCTGCATTCCATTCCTGTGTGGAAGTTGTTTTTTTTATGTTTAGATAGTAAGAGTTTTTAGTCGAACGAAACCCGTCCGTTCTTAGCGAAATAATATCCTACTAGAAGTTGTTGTTGTTGAGGAGAAACAGGCATCGGTGATTGGTGTGTTTGGAGTGCGCACACCAATCGCAGAGCACTTTGAAAGGGGGTCGTCGATATGATACAGGGTGAGAGTGTGTTGGTGTGCGCACCCATTAACTGTGACCCCACCACCTTGTGTATATAATACGCCAGCCAGCCACGCCAGTGTTACGTTTATTTATCACACCGTCGTGTAAATGCGCCTTTACAACTGTACACCTGAATACATTATTTTGACACCTAATCAAACTGCATTTACATTTCTTTAGTTCATTAAACAACGCACTCGCTATGGCGTGCCAAGCTTTTTGTCATTTTGTCTACAATCCTTATCTTACACTTCCCAACCACTTTTTTTTTTGATTTGCACCCCGTTTTAACACCTTCAGAAAGTTTTGTTTTAACAATTTCTTCTTATCTAATTTTAAGTGATTAATTTATTAATTTCATCACGTGCAATACAAATGGTACATTAATGTTTCTTTTTTATTTTCAGGAACTACTCATGCTAAGAAAACCTTTACAGAAGGACCTGTGACAACTTCACAAGGTGCCCATTATAACAAATATGTTTCGAATATCTTCATTGTTTGTTTAAATTGCAGTTACCACAAGAATTACCACTCAGCAAGTATCAAAGAAACCCATATCTCCTTTTGCCAAGTTTAGGCAACTAGATAAACAAAACAGCCTTAACTCTCCAAGGTAAGAACGAGTCAAATAACAATTTCCCTGAAAATTTCGATTAACGTTTAGCTTCACATTACGCTTTCGAAACTGTCTAATGCTTGGCTTGGTCTGCAGTACCCCTAAGACCCCTTCCGGCAGTGGCCCTCTTTTTAAATTCACTGATCCGACACTGAATCAAAGTGCTAGTACCATCAAAGATAGACTCTTACATTGGTGCAGAATGAAGACGAAGGAGTATGAGGTATGAAAAAATGGATGTTTGAGTGTTGTTTTTTGAAAGCTTCATTTTAACATGCTGTTTTAAAATTTTCTTCTTTGCTGTTAATCATAATAAAGCAAATGGTTTTTATTTGTGTTGATAAAGTGATTTTGATACATTATGAAATTTCAGAACATCCAACTAGACAACTTCTCTACCAGCTGGGCAGACGGATTAGCTTTTTGTGCCCTCATACACCATTTCCTTCCGGACTCTTTCGACTACCATGCCCTCTCACCCAAAAATCGCAGACATAATTTTACGCTCGCCTTCCAAGTGGCCGAGTAAGTACTTTTACTGGTTTTGCTAACACATATTGGAAACTATGCTCTCACTCTCGAGAAGTATACACCTGTTTAAATCAATATTTTCATTTATCTTTATCTTGTGGTTGGAAGGTGGGGGTGATGACTTCAATAGGAAATTTGACCTGTCAATCAAACGCTGTTTCCTGTTTGTTATTACACTTTAATTTGTTCATCTTCGCTATTAGTTTACTGGAAAGACCAGTTGTTGTATAATTGACAGTGGTTCAAGTTTTAACATTTGAAAACATTTTGTTTTAACATTTGAAGTTTTAAGATTTGAAAACTCCTTCAAGACTATGGTGCATGAATGTAAACCCTAATTGTTTTTCTAACATGTCCCAAATATGCTCAATGTTCAAATCGGGACTTCTCACTGGTCATCTCATCCTTGGAATATTGACTTCATCAAGGTACTCGGTTATGATCCGTGCAATGAGTGATAGCGCACACTATCGTCTTGCAGTATGTCTTTTACGCATCTATCGACATTCACTGACCTACCTTCCATCAAAACAAGCTCTGTATAAGGGTGAACGGAGATCCTAGCCCATACCATTACTGACCCATCGTTATAACTTACTCTTGGGACAATATTGCGTTGTACATATCTCTCTCCAGTCTTTCTCCACACTTTTGCCGTCCATTTGGCAACCTTAGGCAAAATCGTAATTCATCAGAAAAAAGAACTTGACTTCACTGATTAAAATTCCAATTAAGATGTTCTTGTACAAATCGAAACCGCTCCGCTTTGTGTTGCGGAGTTCTGGACCATTGGCGGGTTTTCAAGCATACTGACCAGCTTCAATGAAGTGTTTTCTAACTGTTTTTTCACTTATTTTGACTCCACTGACCTCCTCAAACCGATTTCAGGCTGGTTTCCCGATATCACAGAATTGTTGATGTCATAAGTCGATCCTTTCGGGTAGATGCCCACGTCGGACGATTTGTGACAGATCGTGTGGAGTCTGTTTCATTAAACCACCCAACATTATTATAAATGTTTACCTGGTATATTCCAAGAAGCTGACTTCGTACAACTTGGACAAGAGCTGGGAGAGCGGGAAACATTGGAATATGGTTAACAGTTTCAAAAAGCCACAAAAGATCAAAGTAAATTTTTTCAATCAAATTAAGTGACGTTTTTGACAAAAAAATGGTAAATACATACTGAGCGCTAATCTCGCAAAAAAAGAAAAGCCTTTGTCTATGGTGGTTCGTAATACTATTATGTTTAATTCGGTAAAATATATGAACGTCTTAGTGATTCACTTTTTGTGCCTTTATTTTATTTTGACTTCATATTATAACTGAACATTTTTTGAAATTAAGGATTTTTTTGTATATTTAAGTTTCCATTACAACTTTTAATTTGCGACATCTAAAACGCAAGAAAAACTGCAAGCTAAAATATTAATGAAATTAACATAAACAAAATTCATTCTTGTTTATTAAATAATTTTCAAAATGTACATAACTGAACCAGAAAATGCTGAAACTTAATGAGGATTGACACCACTTTATGTTTCTCAACTTAAAATCGCCATGTTGGTGTTAGAGACTGAAAAAATGGAAAACATATATTGGAAAAAGTTATAAGGAAAAATATATAAGAATAAAAATAAAATTCATTTTAGTGGATAATATGATGCATTAAAACGGAAAATAAAATTCGTAATATTGGAACATAATTCATAAAAGTAAAATTTTACACGAAACCAAATGAACGCATCCGTACATTTGACATTTGTTTATACCATTTTTCTTTATTATTTTTAGTGAAGCTCCAAAATTTTATATTCAATTTTTTAGCGAGAAGGCGGATATAGCACCACTTCTTGACGTCGATGACATGGTAGCAACACGAAAACCTGACTGGAAATGTGTCTTTACCTACGTACAGTCCATCTACAGACGTTTCAAGGACGAAGATTAAAATTATTTACAAAAAAATGTTCCTTCTTTTTAGAATAGAATCCTAATTTCTGTTAATTAAGTTCCTTGTGTCTACTTACTTTTTATCATAAATTATTATATTATATTTGTAAATTCATGTTTTATTATTATTGTGCTTTAATTATTGTTCTGTGATCAAAATGACTATATGTGGCATTTTATTATAGGTGATACTGTATGTAGTTTTACTGTTATTACAATTACTGTTCAATTATCTTGAAATCTGCCCAGTGGTTTTTTATAACAATATTTTTTCTACTTTTTATGCAGATTTAACTACTATATTAAATGCTTATTTATTAACGTATTTTATAAGAATGATTTTATTATGGGTTGTTGCTTTTGCCATGAGGTAGCTAATAGGTAACCATTATTTACATATTCATAACACTTTTTATTGGAGGGCATCCTTAGTTCATTTTATATTTACATGAACAATTAACACCATTGCCTGCATGAGTAAAAGACAATAATCTCAATTTGTTAAATATGTTACGCTCTGGGCCTTTAAGCCTTTATATATTTTATAAACAAATTTATACATGAACTTGACTAATAAATATATGATATATGTATATTTGGGAATATTTATTTATTTTTCAACCCTCCGTCTCACGGGTGAGGCCTGTGAGTCCAACCGAAAGTGAAAAATGCCTATAGCTTTTGCAAAATATTTTTTATATTCATAACCTCAAAACAGGTATTTTACGAGTATTCTCGACGCATAGAAAAATGCATTTGCCGCACTGCGGTGCTTTTTATTTTGCCACAGAAACTAGGGGGAATTACGCTGTGCGATTGGTATAAGATGACAAAACACAAAACGTCAAACGCGTTTATCAAACGTAAACTAAAAGTGAAATCCCAACGATACTTACAGAATAAATCAGGGAGTGAGGAAGCAAACTCAATGTTGTTTCCTTTGCTGCTTCCTTGATTCCAGGTGGTGTCAAGGATTCTTCGGATTGCTCATTTTTTACAAAATTATATCAGAAAATTACAAAATGGTGGTACAATTTTTCAGATTTGAAGCCATGACAACATAGTAACAACGCACTGACATATGCAGGCAGTGCTACCAACTCAGTAAATAGTAAAATACTAATGATGTCAAATTATTTATTTTTAAATAATTTTGAATCATTCATTACAAAAAACCTTGCAGCTAACTTTTTCAGGAAAAATTTACTGAATTTCCCGAACACGTTAGGTAAATAACTATTGCCCAATAACATTCACACCCTTATCCAAGAAAAAAAACTTCAAGGCAATAAGAAATATGTACTATATCTATCATCTGTCACTTTCTTGGTTATGTGTAATATACATTCAACTCATATACCTAGAAATGGCATTCTGCATTAAAACGGTGAAATGAAGATAACCTTGGAAGCTGGCTAAATTGCTTGCCTGTCCAGAGGTGCAGAGGCCATTAAACACTTAAGAAGAAGAAGATAACCTCTAAATCGGTGATGTTCTTGTTTACATCGTCACAGCACCAGTGGCAATTCGTTTCCAGAGGGGCAATAATGAAAAAAAAATCAAAAGAAATATACAA
>QDEB01010168.1:0-15506 GCA_004193795.1 Asbolus verrucosus | reverse complement strand
AGCGGCACCAGTGTGCTCTTGTAGGCGCCAAGAATTGTACAAAAGGGACTCC
The DNA here is from genome assembly GCA_004193795.1 of Asbolus verrucosus. Lineage (NCBI taxonomy): Eukaryota > Metazoa > Arthropoda > Insecta > Coleoptera > Tenebrionidae > Asbolus > Asbolus verrucosus. The sequence goes on along the minus strand of QDEB01010168.1, from coordinate 15,454 downwards.
ATTTACGTTTTCAATTGGATGTTGAATCGATCGTCACAAATTACATTCTTTTTTTAAATTGCAAAAGTCAAATATTTACGATTTAAATGGAGTTTTCAATAAATACAGCAAGTATTTAATGTTCAAATTGTATTTCAATGAAGTTAAATCTGTTATAACACTCCAGTCGCATTTGAACTATTTGTATGACCACGTAACTAAAGAGGTTAATTGGCAGTCTTGTAAGGGGACGATCAGTCGCGTTCTAATTACCATTCAGAATCTGTTGGGATTGAAGCATATAACTGAAGATCGATAAAATTTCTGTGACGGATAACAAATTTTCTGATGTTATGTTTTGGTTTATGATACTTTTAGGTTTCGAGAATGTGGAAACAAATTACTTCGTTTGAGAATATTCGTCGGCATCTTGATGGTGATTACCCACGCCAAAACGCAACCTGTTTCCTGCTTTGGGTACAGTAATATTGTTTCAATATTCATTTAACCAGAAAATCAAATAAAATATCGTGAGTTGCGGGTTCTAAATATTAATAAAATTCGAATAAATGAGTTTTCTGTTTTTTCAAATAATTAACTGTTTAAAGGCTTGTTGTTCGCATACAGCATAGCCGCTGCAGGCGGTAAAAGTAAAAATAAAATAATTACGGCTACATGTTGCGTAAAATAGATACAGACATAATTTACGTTTGAAAATTATTTACTTTTTGTTTCATCATTTGTTATTCTCTTAATGAAATTAATTTTTGANNCTATTTTCCTTTGTGTTTTCTGTTTTCATAAATTTCATAAATTTTTCATAAATTTTTGTAGTGCAGTTTATTAAATGCTGTTCTAAAGGCATAAGAAATATTGCTGTTTCTTTCTCTAATTACAACAGTTATTTGTATTATTACAGTTTGAAGTTCTTGGACTTGATGTAAAAAATGTTAATTAGGAGCTAAATTGTCATCAAGAATAATATCAAGTATAAAACTACATATTTCAACACTTTTTCGATTGTAAAATTTTAATCAGAAAGAGGAGACTTTGCTAAAGTAGCTAATTTAACTAATTCGGTAGCTAATACAAGAAACTTAGAAATTTTCAGCTGTTGAAAGTTGACAAACATGGAAGCAAAAGTAGTCACGATCATTAAGCCCGAGTAAAAATAAATGAAACAGAGAAAAAATAGAATAATTTTGAGAGCAACAAAAATCTGTTTTGAAAATATAAATTAAGCTAAGGCAGGAATGTGAAAGATAAAGTACAAACGAATGTCAAAATATGAATTAACCAGTAATTGTAGCTGAAAGAAAATAAAACGAAAGAAATAACAATAAATGTGAATCAAAGCAGGTAATACAGAAGAAAAGAAATATTTTGGTCACAAATCGTGATATATAAGAATGCCATGATTAAGCATTTCAACATTCTAAGGATTTATGATTCATCAAAAAGCTCTTTTTAATTCAGTATTTATGATAAGTAACAGATTAATCGAATACTTTCCAAAAAGTGACCACGACACATTTTAATTTTCAAAATTTCAAAACCTAATTTTAAAATAATGGTTCTTTTCACCATGCAACACCTCTGTGTATGATAAGTATGCACAATAAAAACCCGAAGAAGCTGAAAGTACTGATTTCAAATGCGCTTTTTTCGATTCCAGCGAAAATGGAAAGTGGTAAGCCCAGAGTGGAGTGTTAATATTTAATTTTAGTATCGCCCCAGTTTTATGATGTCGCGATTTTTGTTTTCAATTCGGTTATTAAACCAGTAGATCAAACAAAAGTCCTGACACATAAAATAATTTATTTATTTGAAAAGCGGACAAGAAATGCTGTTTCTTACAATTTCCATACAACAAACTTGGTACTGTGGATACATTTTCATGAATTAAGTATATCTAAGAACAGAGATTATCCCTTACACAAATAATTCAGCGATGATAAAGTTTCCGTTACACCCATCATCAATTTAACACAAGACGGGGAGACTAAAGAGAATTGGAATTGCGCTATAGGAGAATGTGATGGACATTTATCTATGAAAAAAATCTCTAAATAACTTTATCAATTGCCGTAAGCAGTCTTTTTCTTCGTACTAAATATTAATTTTCGTACTAACGAATGTGTTTTATATTTTTTACTTCACATAATTAACATGTAATCGTTTAACGATTTATATTTGCGTTCATAGGTTGACTAAAGTTGTTAACCCTAAATCATTACTCTGCATTAATTAGTATTTGTTTTAAATATCAGTATCTTTCATTTCAAATGGAATAAAAATAATTTTCATTACTTCAAAGACAAAAAGGTTAAAACATAAATAAAAAAGATGGATAAAGTTCGTCGGGGTTCTACATAAAATTCAAAAATATCGACCTTGAGTTTTTACGTTTAATTTAATAAGAGAAAAACTGAACGCCACTGATTAAACACGAGAGAGGCCCCGATGGGTTTCGAAACGAAAGGAAGAGAGCTATAACTGCCAATTATTTTTTATTAAAATTTAATCAGATATCGTTGTAAAGATATTGTTGGTTGCATACATTTTTATTGATTTATTCAAATTGTCCAGTTTTGATGTTACACTTCGTTGTAATTTTTTAAGCTCTTATAGGTTCCATAAAATTAAAAATTTTAAACTGTCGTAAATATCACACAAGTGTGGTTATTTTTATCAGTGTGAAAATGCTTTGTGCTTTCGATAGGATTTACAAAGTCGCATAATGAATCCGGGTGATATTGTAAAACGAAGAAGCTAAGGTTATTAGGTATTAGGTGAAGTAATGAAAAGTCTGCCTCTGTCGACGCGTTTGTAGGTTGAACACTTTTGTGAAGCTGAGATTCTTGGTTGTGATTAAATTAGTGGTAGGTTGCACCTCGTAACACCGCAGGGTGCTGTGTAATAAAACCACATGGTTGCATAATTATTACTCCTTTCCCGAATTTTGAAACCCGGCGCCTCCGCCATTCCTGCGACTGTTTCGCTGCCGAAAAAGAAACGAGAGAAACCTTGTTTGCCTTAACAGTAAGAGAGCTAACGTAAACACCCTTATTCTCAGTGCAATTTCGTAATTTAATCCGATGCATTTGAAGCTTCCCGGTCCCTCGATGTGGCTGTTTACACAGAAATAATTTTTTCTTCGGGGAGTTATGAAAGCGTTTATTCAGACAAATACGTGTGTGGTGCAAAGACGTGGAGGTAATGTAAACTAAACGGTAATTTATGAAGCAATAAAGTCGTGATGGCGGAATAAAAGCCGTTGGGAAGAATTAAAACAAAGATTATCAAGATTATCCCGCGAAAAATTTAATAAGGTCAGCACGGTTGCAGGCAACTTATGACAGGATTATGTAAGAGGTGACGAATTCAGAAGTTGTTGCTTCTATACACACGACCAATTATTCATTCGCAGATGCGCTCGAACACTCGTTATCATCCGGAATTTTTTATTTTATTTTAACTTCGTGGGGGTAAAAATTTCTAATATTTCCTCTCTTTGAAGAAAAAGCGCGACTATAACAGTTAGTGACACGGAACAAATGCGTCATAGCATTTCCGGCTATTTTCATCATGTTCCAGCCAAATGAAGACAAATATGGCAAAATTGAACGCCGGATTTATACGTTTGACCGATGAAACTGCATTTTACATTCATCCACCCCGATAGCTCCAGGTTAGCCAGCTACGTTGAGTGTGTCAATTATGTAAACGAGAGAGATGTGTGAAGAGACTCGATAAAATTTTAGGTGTACTGGAAAGAGAAATCGTCTGTATAGATCGTTGGGCTTTAGAGACAGAATCATAATATACCGATTCTCAATTTCATTTGCATGCTACCACTTCAGCAAAACTATATTTAAACAACGAAATTTTAAATTAAATTGTTGAATTGCGTAAGGACATTGTAACGAATTTATTGTCGACAGTAACAAAGTTAACAAGTGTTAAGTGTATCTAATTAAAGCGAAATAGTACACATCGCTATAGCGTTTTAATGGCTGCAGCGTATAATTCATAGAACTACAAATTAAGACGACTTAATCTTAATGCAAATTTATTTCCGGCGTTAGTTTTATACTAGCTTTAATGTATATGTTTTGCGATTCGAAGTCGAAAAATCAAAAAGGTTTACAGTAGAGCGAACTTGTGAACTACAAATTCTTGCTTTATGTTTTCACTGATGTGTTGCGAATGCAGACTCTATAAAGAAAATGTGTTAAGAACGAGGATAATCTAAAGAATTAGGAAAATGTTCTTTATGGATTTCCAGTGTCGCAAGCGCTCTGAAATCTTAATTTAATTTTGATGTTAAAAAAATTGTTAAAATTTCTAATAAAACGTTGAATTTCATAAGTTCTTCAAATTCGGTTTGATTTTCCCATTTGTTGTTATTGTATCGTAAAATATCTATCTGAGAACGATAATCCACTAATAACCAATATCCACCTCCTTGTGTTATGATGGACCTGTAGGTTCAGATTTCCCTAGAATAAGTTTTGGCTAGCTAAATACTGTTTAAAGTTAGGCCTTGTGGATTAGTGAAAATGAATCACTTGCTTTGTTGATTTTCTTGAAATATGATAACACTAATTAACAACTTAAATTAGAGGCGATAGGTCTACAACAAAGGTTGGTGCCTCTTTATTGAATTGTAATATGGCGAATCTCAAATCTGTATAGGTCAAGTTAGATCTATAAAAACGTTCTGTGGTGTAAAATCGACCTTGGCTCATTCGTACTTTATTGAATGAAGTCAATTTCACAGGATGAAGTGCGTAAAAAATGTTTTTGTAAAATGTATTTTTCCATAATGGTGATTTTACTTATGTTCGATATAAAAATAACTAAACAAGAAGAACTTTGGACAGTTTAAAAACAGATAGAAAGCAACAAAGAATAAAAAAGCATAGGATGGTCGGCCATAAGAGTTTGGAATTATCAAATAATAAACAAGAAGAAAGGGATGATGGAAATAAGATTGCAGGATGATGGAAAATTGAAGATAATTAAACGGCAAAAAGAACAAAATAACAAAATTTCAAAAAGTATAAAACAGAGGTATGTACATTAAGATTCTACACAGAAAAGTATTAAAAGAAAAAGTGGAAAACTGGACGAATACGAAAGAGATGTTAGTAATGTTTAAATCAAAGCAGAAATATAAATATCTTAATAACAAAATAAAAATATTCTCCAGTAGAAAAAATTATGTAAGAGATAAAATAGGAAAAACCGTCTAAAATTTGATCATTCTTGAAAAATAAGACAGTGTAGGTGTATGCAATGTATAAATGTAGACATACAATAAGGAATAGAATTGGAACAGAAATTTGCATAAGAAATTGCATTTCATTTTATTTGATGGATATTTTATCCGAGAAATTTCGTTTTCCATTTTGGACTACCCACCAAAATCTCAGTATTACTAAAAAGAGAGTCATTCTGCAAAATGTTATATATTTGACACTCCTTTCTAGGTATTTAACTTTATTTAATCGATATTTATTTTATACATATTTATTTCCATTCGGGTCTTAGAGATTTTTTAAATTTTTTTATTTTATTATTTTATTTATTTATTTATTTTTATTATTTTATTTTATTATTTTTATTTTCATCCGCCAAAATTTTAATTTTCAAATTTCGGTTTCCAAAAGAGAATCGGTCCACTAAATGTTAGATATTTGATACTATTTTGTAGTTTTCACTTTGTTTAATGAACATTTCACCATTTTATTTCCATTCGGATAATTTCGTCTTAAAGAGATTATTTTCTATTTTGGCGCATCCACCAAAATTTTAATTTTCAAATTTCGATTTCCGAAAAGAGAATCGGTCCACTAGATGTTACATATTTGATATTGTTTTGTAGCTTTCACTTTGTTTAATGAATAGTTCACCAATTTATTTCCATTCGGGTAATATCATCTTAAAGAGTTTTTTTTTTATTTTGGCGCATCCATCAAAATTTTAATTTTCAAATTTTGGTCCTCAAACAGAGAATCGGTCCACTAGATGTTACATATTTGATGCTGTTTTGTAGTTTTCACTTTGTTTAATGAATATTTCATTGTTTTATTTCCATCCTAGTAACTTCGTTTTAAAGAAGTTTGTTTATATTTTATGTATCCATCAAAATTTAATTTTCAAGTTCGTTTCCCAAAAAAAGGAGCGGCACTGCAAATGTTGCATATTTGACACTATTTTGTAGCTTTCACTTTGTTTATTGGATATTTCAGCATTTTATCTTCACTCAGGTCAGTTTGTTTTAAAAAGATTTTTTTTTAAATTTTGGACGCATCCGCTAAAATCTCAGTTTTTACGTTCTGGTTACTAAGAAGAGAACTAGTCTGCAAAATGTTGTATATTTGGTACTGTTTTGTAGCTTTCATTTTGTTTAATTTTATCATTTGTGAAACTTTTGCTTCAAATTTTATTCCTCGTTATATCAATATTTGTGCATTGATTTGAACATTACTTACTTCTCTTTCTCACTCGTCTAATTTTCACTTCTTATTAAAGATGTCTGTACAGAATGTTTGTTTGGAAAAGGCATTTTATTAATTTTTTGTATTGCAATCTTCTGCAGTTTAACTCAGAAACTAATCCTCCTGGAAATGCAATAATTTAGAAATAATTATGTGAACATATTTCCCACTTCCTTTGTGCGAAACGGAACGTTAAAGTTACTCATATGGAGTAAGTATAATCTTTAATTTCGTGTATTGTTTATTGTTCATAACCTCCTACAGCGTCTACACTTGTGTGAAGTTCCGCAAGTTGTTTTTGTAAGCTTCTAGAATTCTAACTAATAAAATGATACATGACATCAAATTTGTACGTTAGACATTTTGATTAAAAAAAGATTATTTTAGGGACAGTAAATATTGCCTTTTCATTATTTTATAAATCTGCCGTTTTAGCAGAAATTAATTATTTTTTTGGGATAATTCCAACAAAAATTGAGAAACAGTCTTCGTTTGCGTACTTTATGCACTTTAAAAATATGAATTTCATAAGTACATACCATCTTTTTTTTGAAAAAAGATTAATTCGAAATTATTAGCTTCATTATCATTTTGATTAATTACTGACATCATAATAAAAACAACAATTTGTCCACATGGACAGCATGATATAGATCTGTGGTATTTTCATCAATTATTCGTGGATGTGTTTTTTTTTTCGGATAAACACATTTATCAAAAATGTTTAATATGAGAATATATTATTTAAATTTTCCGATTTTTTTTTAACAAAATTTCTATAATCTTCGGTTAGTTCTACTCTTTTTCCACTTTGAAAATTCTTTTAGCAGCAGATAATTATTTTAATTGAGAAAAAAAGTGTGATATATATATAATAAAAAATTCTAAAATTTCTAAAAATTCTAAAACATTCAGGAATCACTATAATGAATAATATTTTTATATCATTCATTTCCAACTCATCTTTCTTTCGTTTCCGTACATTTAATCCTTTTCCTCTGCAATTAAACCTCCAGTTGTGATCTGTAATTAAACCGCAACACCACAGCATCAAGAGGCAAGACAATATTCAATTTAACATGGCGGTTTAAAATTTCACTTTTTTAATTTGGACAATTACATTGATGTCACCGATAAAATCGGTTCTTCTCAAAAGGATAAATCGCGAACGAAAACGCTTTCATCCAAAAAGCGCTTTTGTTGTGCGATTTTTGCTGAAACTTGTTTTAGGGTTGATCCACCGCAAATAAATTAAAAATATATTACGTTAAAATTTCATTACAGCTTGATTCCATGCGAACAATAAATCAGACATTCTGTTAATATAACACACAAAAGCCATTTTACTTTTAGGATAATTCACATTCACTAATTCGAAGTTCATGTACAAATGATGAAATGTAAATGGCGAATTTTTCATGAAAATTGTATATTCAGCCCAGTCTCTTGTGGGGTTTTCCCTGGAAGCCCATAAGTCGCGCTTGTTGCCTAAAGATTTATGCATGCTCTCAATAAAATAACTGAACCAAAATGCATGAAATATACATAAATCTGGGCCGCATCGACAGTTTACTACATGTGTTATGATGAATCTCTCCTCGCGGTCGACATAATATTTGGAAATACTGCCTACTTTTCGCATTTTTGTGTCTTATGTGCATTTCAAGACTGCATTTAAGAATTTTTTACCAGATTTCATTTTAATCGGTTAATAAAAAATCTTCTGCCCGCATGAACACGATTCGTGAGCACAATCCAAATAAGACTGAAATAAATGGTTATGAAAGAGAAATCATATTTACGATAACCAAACAGCAATAGAAATTGATTAAAATTTGATGGTTAAGGGAATCACGTCTCGACAAAATCAAAAGTACCATCATCATAGGTGGAGGCAGCATAATCGTTGGCGGGAGGCGGATCAAAACTCCTCTATAAAAGCGATGGTGCATAGAAAGCATTCAGAGTTTACGAAGATCCTGTTGCGCTTACAGGTCACATTTCAAGCGGAAACAAGCGCAACAAGTCTTCGCTGTCGTTCGTCGGAATTTTGTGAAATGTGTCAATCAACAGTCATGTCACCTTTGCCGGTCAAACTGGCCAAAATTACCGTCATTGTGATTTTTTTCTGTTTCGCTGAATGTGCAGCTGGTGAGTTCGATGCTTATCCCATACCTCCTAGACGCTTATTTAAAGTATTATTTGTTAATGCACAGATTTTTAACATTTTCTTAAATAAAAATTATGAATAGAATGGGCGACTGAGCACCCTACTCAGCCTCAAATAATATATGTGTAGAGCCGGACCTATGTTTATCTTGCTTATTCAACTGTGCTAGTGTAGTGCAACACTGTTTAAACTTCGCCCATTATGTCATATCTCAACAAATTTTCATTTAACTCAATTTATTCTTGTACCTATTTCGCTAATTAAATATTTGGTGTGTGTTGTGCTGCCCGTGGCCGTTTAATGTTTGATCAGATACAGATGGGCGAGATTAAGTCGGGTTTATTCATGATGGAAAAAATTTATTTTAATCGCATCGCTCTAAACTCCTTTTCGTTGGCGCGGTTTAAAAAATGATTGTGTTTGCCGTGATATAAGAGGAGGGACAATTTAATTTGCCTTCGGTTTGCTCAAGAATTAGGGGCCGTGTTTAACAATTCCCTTCAGTTGATTGAAGAAATTTTCGTTCTGAACGACTGAGAAACGAAACTGTGGTTTTATTCATTTCAGCGAAGTGCCATTACTGGTAATGAATTAGAAGAATTTTATCGAATTTGTTGACATAGTTGTACAAAGTGTACAAAAGGTGTGAGATGGGGAAATTGATAACGTTGGAGAGGGTAGGAGACGCACATTTTATTTATATATTTTAGGCTTCTAGGATTACGTGTGTTATGCTATTAACAACGAGCGCATTGCTATAAATATCCAGATGGAAGCGTCTCAATTTTTTATCACCCACTCTGACAATACAAACATTTTCCATTTTAGTAAGAGCAAAAGACATGAGGACAATTCCCCCATGCCTTTGCTTTTGTCAGGGGACTCGACACTAATTATACAAATGTAAAAACCACACTCAAATTTCGCCTTAATAAAGCAAAGAACTAGGGTATGCAACCAAAAATACACCAGTCAACACATGCTTCATTAATAATTTAAAATATTATTCAAAACCGTCGTTGTAATATTTTGGGTTTCGTAACATTGATTAAACATCACGAAATTATGTTTGAAAACTCTGCCCTGTGTTTGAGTAGGTCGAAAAATTGTTGCGAGTGACCCTGTTTTCGTAATATGTGCCGCAAAGCAGCAAACCCCTTTGTAAAAAATACTTCAGCTCTGAAACAATATCGCAATGAAATTCAAACACTTTGTTGCTGAAAGTACGAAAAGGGTTGAGGGTCCAAATTGATTGGAAATAAAGCTTTCGGGTGGCATTTGTCAAATTGTCAGTTGCTGTTAGGCCTGCGGCATGTCCAATTTCGCTGAAAAATTATCTTTTCAGGTTCGTGTTTGAGCTACGGCCACGCGTGTTGGGGAGGTAATGCGGTGTTTATTACACTTAGGCGTGTTTGCTCAAATTGCTTTTTTAGCACATGGCAAACGCAGCGGGGTCAGGGACGCGCCGGTTGGCAGAGACTCCAAGTGGTTCCTTTCGAGGCTGGTGCAGAGTCCTCTGGATCTGCGCTACGTCGGCGACAGGGACTTGGAAATGCCGACAAGTCAGCAACTTTTCTCCGATGCTCAAATGGAAGCGGATCCTTTGAAGGGGTTTGTGATCTAATTAGAGTTAGTTAAATTCGTTACGATGTGAAGTTGGCGAGGATTAGAATGTTATTATCGTTAAATTTTTTAAGAGGCGCGCCTAACTTATGGTGTCATTTGCCAAAGACGGCTTCGCGAATGCTGCAGGTTTTAAAATTTCAGATGGCTTGAAAGTATTTTGAAAATTTTATGAGAACAGCGAGACGGAAAACAGAGAGTGAAATGTGTTAATCTCTCGTTTGCATCGAATTGAATCCGAAATGCAGGGTTACCATACCAAATATAAAATTTGCAAGGATGCCGCGTCCCGATTTTAATGCATATGTTGTATATTTTAGACAAGAAGAGTTTAGAAATATTCAGGATGGTTTCTCCAGCGAGGAGAACGCTCTCTTCGACGATATTTACCCACACCAGCGAACTCGCTCCAATAAAATCAAGGCCTCAAAATTATTAGTAAGTAATTAGACGATTTTATTTATTCATCGTTAAGTTCACTTTAAGTTTATAAAATATTCTGCCGAGTTGCAAGTTGACGGTTTGTTTTAGGAGAAACGATCGGCGAAGATGATTTGAAGAGGATCCTAGAAGCACTGATTGTCTACCCTTCTCGAGTTTCTTAAAATTTTCTTGTCCGTTGTAAATTTCATTCATTATCGACCGACTGGTTCAATTTTGTGATGATTTGTAAATAAATCGGCCCCAGTTCTTGTCAATAAGGGCTGGAATGGCAAAATCTGGGGCTCTTAAACAAAATGTTCATGTGATGTAGCTCTGAGCCCTCTATGTTAATGTAAAAGACTGTGGTTTATTTATTATTCGTATTTAATATTATTATAGCGCCATGCTTGTTATTAATAAATTATTTATGTAAGTCACGGAAGCTTTTGAAAATTAATTATCCTTCTCCCACTTAAATTCGAAATGAATAATTCGAAATTCCTGCACTTTGCTCAATGGCACATGTCGAATAATTTTAATTTCACAAACATTTATTGAAAAAAATTTCAACACACAAGATATACACAGAATTTTTCACTCCTTCCAATAAATCAGATTTATTCTTGGGATCTCAGAACTGCTACACTCCACGAACTCGTTCCTGCGACATTCATGGTTTTAATATTTAGCAAAAATATCATTTAAACATTTACCCCGGTACACCTGGCTTTCTAAAAGCATCGGGAGCTTGGCGTGCCAAAAGTATTCCATCACTGTTATCGCAAATTAAACGCGACATTGATGCCTGACGCAATTCCACAAGTTGTTCTGCAAAACATTTTTTGTGACAACAGTAGAAATAATCAAGAAATATACATCCATATCCAACAATACTGACATCAAGAAGAAATAAATTAAGAGAAAGATGGAAGTAGGGGATTAAAAAAGAAACATATTTCAACAGTAGAAGTTAAATGAATTAATAGAAACAACGGGGGAATGGAATTGATTAATCCAAGAAAAGAATGAGGAAAAGAAATAAAAGAAAATAAAGAAAGAAGAGAATAAATTGAAACTAATAAGAATGGAATATCTACATTGGTACAGATGGTATGTTAATAAACACAGAATAATATATGGAAATAAAATAAAAAGTTGAGATAGACACAAGAAAAGAATTAGCAAGTAGGTGGCAAGAACACAGAATGAGAGAAGAGCACAATGGAAAGAGACTTAGAAAAATACAAAATAAAATTACAAGGGATAGGTATTTAGCAGAAGTAAAAGAAGAAAGAAAAATTGGACAACAAAGAAATCAATTGAACATTCAAAGACTGAAAAAAATGAAAAATAATACAAGCAGAAGAATATAAGAGTACAGATGAAGTTACAGAAACACATAAGCATGGATGATGATGGAAAAGTTATTAGAGACATTTGATATTTCAAAGAAAAGAGGGATGATGAAGGAAAATTAAGAAACGAAGACAATTTACCGGGTGTAAAGAATCCAGGATTAACGCCCGGATTATTTTCGAAAAAGTATCTGTCCCCTTTTTTCAATCTGTAGAACTGATCGGCGATTATGTCTCTGAATGTATGCCCAACAATACTTCCAGGGGCTTTTTCTTCCAACAACCCTCCAACCCATAGATCGATGTCATCGACTGAACGATAAACCCTTCTAAGTTTTTCACCCATCTGAAAAAACGGTGATTTAGACAATTTCTGTCTATTCTACAACAATAAAAGCTAACCTCAAGACCAAACTGGTCGAAATTTTTTATTCTCGGCAGCCCCACTAACTCTCGGTAATCGTTATATGGTCTAAGACCGTGATCTCTTCCTCTTTGAATGTTTAATGAGGCTAAATCGATGCCGAAGGGATTTCCTGCACGGAACATATATCTTGTTAACTGAAAATTAAAATAAATTATTCATTTTGGCAATTTATTGAAAAAATTTACAGCTTCTGCCAAGTTGTTGTCGACTTGTTGAAGAGGCTCCGTGGTTAAGGTGCTGAGAAGCTGATCCATGAAAAGCGTCTTCCTCATACGACCTGGTTGGAACATCACTTCTGGAATAGATATCATTTCGTCTACTCTGTCTTTCCCGAAAATTCTACAAAAAGAAATTTGATTATTTTGAACACGTTTCAGTAACTTTAAATTACTTTAACACTCCATCGACTGTAGAGTGTCCAAATCGAAATGCAGCACTAGCAAATTCGTTCGTAATTGACGGTTCAATTGATGGATCGTAATCATGAGCGTATTCACCTTCTTTGGAAAGACTCAACTGGAATTCTTCCATAGCTAAGTCTCCTGGAAATTACATTTTTATCAAATCTTTTTGGTGATCTTACCTACCTATCAATACTGGCAGAAATTCTTTGTAGACGATTACTTGTAATTCAGCAGTGACTATTTGTCGGGCTTCCAGGAAGATTTTTTCGTCCTCCCAATGAGGGTTTAGGTGTGAAAGTGAGTGGGCTACTCTATTGTGTTCTCTGAGAAATATTGTATGCAGTACAACCAAGGAAATCATCTGATTTGTTCTCGTGTCCCCTAAAAACCTCTACAGAGTAAGAATAGGAATTGAAAAGGAATAAAAGTACCTGACATAAAGCAAGCAGAACCCTGCTCCATGGTCATACAAGCATCAGAATCTTTGGACAAGGGCAACAAATGTCGTCCAAAATCATTAAAAACTCGTAACATCCCTCTTTCAAAGCTTCGCAGTCTTCCAGTTTGCTCAGGTAGAGAGCCATAGATCGATGATGCATCAATGAAATGGGTAATCTTGTTCATCTAATTGACAACAATTAAATACAATTCATAATAAGATAAAAAGTACCTGTTGGGCATATCCCAAAGTACAATCTTGTCTTGGTGCCAAAACAGACCTAACAAAATTCATACATCTCTGACCAAAGCGACCATAAAAAGGGTCATCATGTGGTATGGCTATGGGCATACAGGCATAATGACTTTCTTCATGGGTTAATGTGACGCTTCCGTCCGGAGAACAACATGAAATGGCGCTGCCATTAGCTGAAAGAATTTAATCAGATAAAATTTATGGTGAAAATATGAATTTTTGAAAAACCATAAGAAGTTTCTATGGACTGTGTGATGTCATGGGAAAGGAACTGTCCAAATTGCATCACCATCAACGTATGGTCGTAGTTTAGAACATCAGCGTCGGAAATTATTGTTGCGCTTATGAGTCGAGGACTAGTAAGAGGTTGATTTTCAGACAGTCTGGGACTCCAAATTCCATCATGGTAGCTTGGTGGCAACAGTCTGGAATAAGGCGTCATCCCGCTTCCCCATCCAGGATTGTGTAGATTGTTACAAGTTCCATCAATCCTTCTGTACCTTTCTGGGAAAAACGCACAAACTGGTTTCGGAGGGCAAGCAATACCCAGAGGTGTTAATTTCAGATCTTGCTCCAACATTCCAAGTTCGATTTGCCGATTGGTTAATCCTTGCCTAAAATAATATTCGTAATTCGCCTCAACTGGAGAGCGATATTCACCTATTTTTGAAGTCTCTAGTTGCAAGAGCAATCTCCATCGCTCTGGTTGTCAAATCCAGGACTTCAGCGAGATCGCTTTTGCCGACAAGTCTGAAATTTCTGAAGTGGCCATAACTGGCTGATCCTGGGTAGAGAATGCTCAAGTGGCCCTCAGATAGCAAATTGGACTCTTTTACCCTCAGCTCTGTTATTTCGGCACGACTGTGCTTGGCCAACAAGCCCAAAGTTATTGGATCAATTCTCATGAAGTGATGACCGCGCATTTTTTCTTCTATGGGTCCTAATGGGTTTTTATTATTATTATTTTTAATTGAAATTTACTTTTTTTGTTTACCTGTATGGTTTTGCCCTGTTGAACAACAAACTCCATCAAGACCGACGACTGTTTTACATGTTGCTTTGGTGGAGTTGTGAACATGTGCTGGACATTGTACAAAAGGGACACAACTGACATTTTCTTTACAAATGTCGGTGTGAGTTGTAACATTCAACAAGTCTTTGCCATGGAGTAGATGTGATCGGTGATGTCTCACATGACCGAAGATATCGTGGGATAAAAAGCAAAGTAACAGTAGCTGAAGATGCACCATAATCTAAAATTTTTATAAAAGGAAAAAAATCGAATTATAATGAAACAATTTTACTTGATTGCATTTAACACGAATTTTACACATACACACACAACACATACACTTCTATTTCTTTTATTAAAAGAAAATTTTTTGTCCTCGTTTTTTGAAATTCTATAGAATTTTGTAGATTACTGCACAATGTTGAACATGTTCTTAAAAGAGGACGCCACAAACACCTTACTTGATACTACGAGTACTACGGTAGTGAAAAAATAAATAGAAGAACTTAAAAAAGAACAAAAACGGAACTAATAGAAATAATTTATTGAGCTACAGTTAAGCTTAACCCATAAAATCTAAATGCATGTGTATGATTCGCCCTTCATTAGGGGTAGATGCAAATAATGACGTTTGTTATAGATTAAAATTGTTGTTGATCGCTGAAAGCGCCAAAATAGCAAATAATGCCCTCTTTCGGCAGCGGTTGGCTATTCAAAAATTTTTCAGGTGCAACCTTTTTCTTCTCAAGATTTTTCTCCTTCTCTTCGTCACTCACCGCATCCAGCCAAGACATATTTTGGTCGCTGGCCAGCAGAACATCATCAATTGTTTTTTGGGGCTACGGTGGCAAGTTTTTACAC
>QDEB01010137.1:0-11496 GCA_004193795.1 Asbolus verrucosus | reverse complement strand
TTCAAATTTGAAAAATTGTACCACTATTTTGTAATTTTCTGATATAATTTTATAAAAAATGAGCGATTCCGAAGAATCTTTGACACCACCTGGAATCAAGGAAGCAGTAAAGGAAGTAACAATGAGTGTGCTTCCTTATTTTCTGATTTACTATGTAAGCATGTTAGGATCTCACTCTTAGTTTGACACAAGCGTTTGATGTTTTGTGTTCTGTCATCTAATACCAAGCGCACAGCGCAATTTCCCCCAGTTTCTCTGGTAAAGTTAAAAGCACCGCAGTGCGGGAAATGCGTATCGTAAAATTCCTATTTTGAGGTTATGAGTATAAAAAGATATTTAATGTAACAGAAGCAACCAAATTTGTTTACAATAGTTCCCTTATGCTTCAATGATATTTTACAAGTTCAACAATTCTGAGGCCTATTGTTCTCTGCCTTCTTCTAATAACCACATCTGAGGGCTTTCAGTTGTGGTTAGATCAAAATCTTGGGGATCACACCATAAATAATTGTAGAGTAGAGTTGCTATTGACACTTTGTTACATTTTGTCCAAAATTTGGTAAATGATTCAATTGCCCCTTCTCTACGAGTATTATCATAATGCGCGCACGATGCTCTCGTTGATAATCTTGCTAAAATATAAAATTCATCAAAAATCAGTGGAAATCTCTCGCACAGTACGATGTCCTGCCGCCATCTTCGGTCTAACTTTCCCTCACGATCCAACTGTCTACAGCCACAAATATGACAGACGATTCTGCGCTTACACCGAAGTGCTTATTACGAAATCGAAGTAAATTTAAAAGTTATTCAAACATATGTATTTGCAAAAGTTAAATTTGTATTAGGCATTATATTAAACACATTATCGATCTCTCTATTCCTGCAGTATGAAAAACATTTGACAAAGAAGGCAAGGTTGAAATTTTGTTATTGTATTTTAGTTAATTTGTTCAACAAAGCTCTAATTTGTTCTAATAGATATCAAACTTGAAATTGCCGGATCTAACTTGTAGTAAACACTCTTGTAGTAAATTCATTACACAAATTTTCTTTCCTTTTGAAATTCCAAGAGCATCTAAATTACAGTCATTCCAGTCAGATATTCTACAATGTAGAGTCGATAGTCAGATAGTCTCAAGATAGTTTCTAATAAGTATGTGATATTTTCTTAAAATTTTGAAGTAAAAACCAAAGATATTCGGTAATTAATTTTGCTTCTGTAAAAACATTTCCATTTAATCGGTTCATTGCCATAATGCCAATTTTCTGATATATCTAGATGTATTTTTCTACATCTATTTGGATCTGTGGGAAAGAAAGCATCCCCTAAAACTTTTCCATTTCCATCGAATTCATAGCTACATTAACTTTTCACCCAACCCCTAGAAAATACAAATATGTGTTTGATCTAATAATGGAAAATACCACTTAAGTTTATTTTTTATTCATTTACTGTTTAAAATCGAAAACTGTATAGATGCATCTTTTATACCACATCTTTACCTATTCATTAGATTCTTAGTTTCTTCCGTCTGCGAATAAATTACAAAATTTTTGAAATGGTACTAGGGTTTTTTAACATTCTCATCACCTTCAGCCATAAATCTGTTTGAATTCTGCTTTGCCTTACAAGCCTGCCCTGAATTATTATCCACAGCCATATTGTTAAAAATAGTTGATAATTAATTGATTTTGAGTTTCTACCTCTTCAGCATTAACTAAAAAAGGACACAATAAAGAAAACAATATTTTGAAGCGAAGCTCCTTGATCATTAATAAAATGCTCAAATCACGTATTACGTGATTTGAAACCAAGCTATAAGATAAATTTTCAGTAACCATTTAGATGAGCTTATTTTAAATATTAGAAGATAATTTTATAACTTAATTTATATTCTTCAATTCTTTCTGATATTGTTAAGCTTTTATCTAGTATTTCTATTATTTATTTATTATTATTATTTATTATTTATTTTCGTTTTTTTAAGTTTTCTTCCACTTATAAATTATTATTTTATATATAAGTTCTGCTATGCCTCATGAGGCTTTTCTGAAACTAAACCGGTAATTCTTCTCAGGCGTGTTACAAAATAAATTTATAATGTATTTATTATCTCATAAATCCAAATCCCATCATTATCTTTTAAAACGTTAAACTTAACTTTATCATAATTGTTTATTATAACATATACTCGTTTTTCAACAACTATGTTTATTTCGTATTTAATTCTAAGACTGTCAAGTTCACTCTTTGCAGTATTCACCGTAGGCAGGGCCGAAATATTCAGTTTTGCTTCACGCAGGATTTTCAAACCAGTATTAATCATATATTTTCAATGATTGAAATAATACATGTGGATATGGGTTTTTCAAATATAAAAATAAAATTCTCTCGTTCAAGTTTTAGTTTTTTATTCTATTCACGAAATAAAAATATTCACGAATGGTTACTAAACAAATTATTTAACTTGCTTTTGTTTAAATTCGGCTATGTCTCATGAAGCTTTGCTGAAATTTAAGCCTTTTTCAGATAAATCGTCATTCAAAGTGAAACATAACCCATACCTGGTCCAATATTAATTGGGAAATCAATATTAATAATGTCATAAGGTTCTTCTGGATCCAAATCCAAGAACTGGATTTTTGTTTTCAGCTTTTGCCTCAAGGAGCTGCGCTATTTTTTCTGTCATTTATAAGTTAAAGAATTTCAGCGAAGCTTCATTGCTTTGTTTTTATTTAATTTGCATGGTTAACTGATTAAAAGAATATAAGATATCATAAAAATCTGCACCTTTATTTATATTGGATGACATAGAAAATGCAAGACCCAGTAACAATAATTTGATTTGAATAATTTTGCAGTAGTATGTTGGATACCCCACCTAACACATAAATGATTAGAGTTTTAGCTCCAAACAATAACAGTTAAGACTAGAAAATTTAATAATGTGTTGGACCATCCCTGTTGTTTATCCATTCATCGATTAGATGGGGAATGTCCGTTTGAGATATCTCGTCCCAAGCAACTTGTATGGCAGTGTCTTCAAGGTCTGTGGAGGCTGTGTTTTTTAAACTAGTCAATCTCCTACCCATCGTACTTCACACATGTGTCAGAAGTCTAGGGATCAAGGGGGACAAGACAAAAGACGGAGGCTTCAAAAAAGTCCATTGTTACCTTTGCTATATGAGCCCTCTAAGATATGGTAGAAGATTAGGTTTTAACACATCTTGAATGTAGCGTTGGGCTACGAATGAACACCAAAGGTGAACGGCTACATCATATGCTACACATATGCACATTCCTGCACTGCGGTGTACATGCTTTTCCACTTTTCCGAACCCTTCTAAGGCTTCAAAGCTTCAAACATAATTAATATGTTTGAAACTTTGGATTATTTACAAAAATCGTTTCAGATAACAGTCGCCTATTCCATTCCGAAGAATTTATTATATTTTTAAAACAAAATGGTATTCGACATACTTTTACAGCTTTATACTACTCTTGCTAGTGATGGTGATGTTGAAAACTCTGTTAACAGCTTCAAGTCGACTCTTAAAATGACTCATCATCAAGCACAAAATTTGGATATCGCAATGCAATACATTTTATTTTATTACTGAATGACAAGCTCATTCTACCATGGGAATCAGTCCGACTGAATTTTTTGTTGAAAAAGAGACGACATTTTCTAATAAAAACCATACTACGGACCGGGATTCTACAAATAGTAATCTAAATACCAATTAAAATAATTCTGACATTTGTTAACTCTAAATAAAATTTAAGATGTCGATAAATAATTTGTATTTACTTTTTGTTTAAATTTATATTCACATATATGTATTATTTTCTGAAACTGATCCATTATATCATAGTGTATAATTATTAGGTGCATTATGATTATTAATAAATTAAAAAATCATAAATTTAGTATTTTGATGTAGGTACGTACTTATTTAAAATTAATATTATGTTATATAATATTTAAAACTTACTTATGTAGTGGTAAATAGGGCAAGGATGTTGTAGTATTTTTTAAAGAACTGATAATTTTTTATTTCATGTTTTACTTGTTGTTATCATCGTTAATCAAATATTAATAAAGAACTCCGCAACGAATTCACAGATTCACAGATTATTTAGTGTACAGGTTGGTACCTATGATTTAATAAAATAAGATCAGAAACGGATTTTTTTTTGCAGCAGTACCTGTAATCACGAATTATACAGCGTGTTTGAAAACGATTTTTATCCAGTGTCTTGTGAATTTCCCGTGTAAAATAAAAAATGCCGCTTCACTAAAGTACGGCAGGGAGTACTACTATTTGTTAGATAAACTTAAAATGTAAGTTAAAAGTCAAAAGTGATTAGAGGAAATCGATTGAGTGACATACTTGTCCGTGGGGATTCGGGCCCACCATCTTTATGATTGTTGCTCTTCTTGCATTTGATTTACGAAAAAACGGAATTAAATAAACANNATCATTTTGAAACACGGTGTATATCAACATATGCCTTTATGGCGTATTCCCCTTTAGATTTTCCTTTAGACTAGAAGCAAATGACCAAAAAATCTAATACGCTGTTTTATAAAAAACTCCTCTTTTCATTACATAAATTAACATTTTTACGTTTGTGCTTCATTTAATCCGATTTTCATTTGTTCACAAGTGGCACTCAATTTTCTGACTAATGTTTTTGATAGATGTTTGAATTCTGTTCACGATTAACATAAAGCTATTTCTTCTAAAAACACTTGCGAGGGAAGTTCTGGGGAGTAACTTTGCCAATTTTTTAATGTAATATTGGTGGGCGGCTTCAAGCAATTGAAAAATTGAAAATAATGACCCAAATTTTGGAATTATGAGAACTCTTAGGAAAAATGAATTCTTTAATTTTTTCTCTGTGTTCAAGATAAAATAGTCGAGTGAACCCGAAAGGGACGCAGTAGTTGGCCGTTTCAGAGAACGAGTTTGTCTTGGAACAGTGGCGGAGCAACCATTAATATGTATAGTTCCTCGAGTGAGCCTTTTCTTTTAGTGTTCGGTTCAATGGTGCGCCACGCGGTCAAGTCAGTCCTGGGAACGGTGTCGGTCCATAAATCCGGCCATTTCAGTGAGCAAGCGAGCGACAAATCAGGCTAACACTGTTGTTAAATGAAACTGCCAGGGTTTTACAGCGCCTTTATGACGTCCGATCCTCTAATTGCCCTTGGTTCGCATTCTGACTTCGTGAAAGAATCCCCGCATCGCTGCCAAGTGTTTATTTATTTCAGATTAGAATTTTACATGCACATATATCTTGCGAATGATAGCGCCACTGAAAGACTTTAATTTTACAACTTATGCAGCATGAGGATATTTCACATCGAGAAGGCATCAGAGAGCGCAGCCGAATTGGTGTTTCTGATGTCCCTCTCGTAATACACGAGGATGAAGGACGATTTGGATGGGTATAATCCTGTGATCTACGTCCTGCAGGTTGCGCTAGGATATTGCGGGCATTATCCTTGCATATTGCCTGGGTAAGTGCATCAGCTCATATACACTCCAGGGCTAGAAGATTACAGGAACGAATTGATGGAGTTGGCCAACTTGTCGCGACAGCTATTCATTCTATTACTTCACTTACTCTCTTAATGTCTCGCATGTCTGTAATCTTAAAATCCATCAAAGCGGATTGGGTCTTTCATTTTTCATTTTTGACGTCAACTTTGCAGTGTACAAATCATTTTATCATAATTCACTTTGTCCCAATAATAAAATAAAATATATACTTATCATCCAAATCATGTGTAATATATCGAAACACCGTTAATTAAAAAAAAAAACTAATCTTAACAGAAAAAAGAAAAATGAAAAAGAGTAAAAACACGTTAAGAAAAAGTGAAATAAAAATAATAATAAAATAAAAAAGCAAACACTTCAAAAAAGAAAGAATTGTTATAATAATGGGAAATAAAAAATTAAAAATGAACTATGGTGTTTCATAAACTAAGAGAAGCAATGTTAGAGAAAAGAAAAAAAAGTTAAGAATAATCGTGATAGAAAAGAGGGAAAAAAGAAGAATAGGACAAATGAAGAAAAATTTAAAAACTTTGAAATTTTATTGTATTTTGTATTTCATTCGGAGACTATAAGAAATTGGAGATGGAAACATGAAAACTTGGATTAAAGAAACGGAAGAACATCCTAAAATTAATTATGGACGGAATGTGAATGGGGAAGTATCCCATTAATAATTAATAGGTTAAATAGCAGAAAAGGAAAGGAGGCTTTTTATCGGAAGGATAATAATGGCAATTAAGAAAACGAATGGGAGAAATTGAAGAAATAAAAAAAAGAAATTTATATTGCATTTATTATAAATAAGCAAGAACCATAATAATAGAATCAATAGATAATAGACAATAAAAGAGATAAAGGAAGATAATTTGATAATTAGAAGAGTTTTTAATGCTAGAAGAGGACATAACGATCGAATAATAAACAAAAAAGGATAAAAGATTAAAAAAACAAAAAAATAAAGATAAAGACGAACACATTAATAGAGAATAAATAGAATTTATACAATCGAAAGAAGAAACAGAGTTGAAAATTTAAAAAACACGGAAGACGAGTAGAAGAAATTGATTCATTAATAGAGAAAAGGCTCTGTAATAGGCTATGTATTAGTAAATGAAGAAATATATATGCCAATAAAAAGGCCTGGCAAAATCCCCCGTTACAACTAAAATTAAAAAGTAGTTGGTTAGAATATCACAATAAAGGTAATGTACATTTGAAATAATCAACTTCATATCAATTACTCCTTTTTTACAAAATTACTGCAACAATTTTCGTGTCAAAGTAAGATTTGTACTAGCAAATAGGAACTATTTATGGGATTGTTGTTGAATATATGGAATACGACGAATTAAAAAAAAAAGATACGGATGTAGAAATGCAATAGAAGATTGTAAACTTTGGTTAAAAGAGGATAAAAAATTTTGCGGATTATACTAGGAAGAAGCAGAGACAACACATTTGAACAAATAAAACTAGAAAAGAGCTGTTGTTATCCAAAAGAGAAATCTTGGAATGGATGGAAGAAGTAGAAATATAAAACAAATACATGTATATTTGTCAACGTATTATTTACAAATTTTTTGAAGTATTTCATCCAAATTCATTTGAAAACCGAAAAGCGTTGAATAAATCTATATTCCTCTATACAGAACTATTTAATTTATACAATTTACAATATACACTTAGTTCAACTCACACTATCGAAATATAAAAGAAAACAAAACCGAAGGTTTGCATAGGATTAAGTAGGCAAGAAAACAAAATTAAATATGAGGGGTTAAGACTGATGTATCGTTACAAGGGGACGTTTTTACAATATAGCATCAATTTTTCTCTTTCTTTGGACGTTATATTAACGTCATTGCTACAATGCTTCCATGCATAGTTCGCTACTTAATAATCTTCCAGAGTTTCGGGAAGCTGGTGAGGTGCGAGCAAATCCACTGATATCGATGGGTGAACTAAAAAATCATTAGCAACAAGGCATTTGCCAAAGTTAGAATTCATGTGTACGTTCGCAAAAGGCAGGTAGAAAGGTAGGTCAAGCTGTCGGAGTGGACCGAACCTCTCCCTTCGGCATCCCTTTCCGGTCACGAAATCTAACCTTCTGCACTGGACAACGGGAAAGGTTTGGCTTTTTGTTGTTCCACGTGTATAATTCGGTCGCTTCTTGTTGAGTGTCGGACCATCATGTCAAAAACGACTGAGATTTAGAACAATCGATTAAGGGAAAAGAAACGATACAAAAAGGGCATGTACTACTACCATATAACGTTGCGACAACGATTTTCATTTAATACACGCATTGTAACGATGAGCAGAGCCGACCGAGCTAAATTTATTTCAACGATCATAAAGACACAAAAGGTAATTAATTCGTTTGTTTAGACGCTATCTATGGAATGAAACTGTTCAAAATGGTATGGTAGCATAGTGATAAATGCATTTTAACANNAGCCACAAATGTGCACTGAATTATCTAAACTTTTAAGAAGTTAAATTGGACCAACAGATACATTTTTACTTTGTGATAATTTTATCTTAACAAGAATTATTCTGCTGTTACAACTTCACACTTATTATCATTATAATATAATACTGCATATTTTAAAAAAATGTTCGAATCCTTATCTCTTAATGTTTCTAATTTAGTTTAACAAACGGAAGTAATCCTCTTCTATTAAAATCATTTTAAAGTACGAAGCTACAGTCCTGTATCCTATATAGTACTGAAGTCGCTATTAATTATTGGATTACGTTAAGCTTTAGAATAGTGACTGATCCTTTAATGGAATATTAAATTATACGTCAACATAGGTAATCGATGTTATATTATCCATTGGGAGCTCATTTTTAAATTGCAAAAGAAATCTTCATTTTTGGCTTTTATATCAGTTTTTAAAGATTATAACATCACTTCATACCACGAATTGGTTGAGAATTAGTGTCTAGAATTATATAATAGAATATAATTGATAACTTCATTTTAGAAGTAGATAGAGCTTTAATTAACGTTTAATTGTCGATTCTTTAATTTTGGAAGGTTTTTTTTAAAAAATAATTTTTATTCTAAATTCCTGTATCTATTAATTTAAATCTATATCTACTAAGAAAAAACTTATTAGGTTGTAAATGCAGGTACTGTTTAACAGAATATATTAGAGAGCGAAATCAATATAAAATGCATGTTGGGTATTATTAAAATGACGTAATTTAAAAGCGAATGCTATCAAATAATTTTCTAATTTTTTTTGTTTTGTTAATTTTTGCATATTTCAATAACCACGGCATATACTTTCGTATAAGCATGTTCAGAATTTGAAGTATTGGAGACATCATTAGAGATGATTATTTTATTTTTTTCAATCAAATTTAAAACAATTACTTAACTCGATTCATTCTTTGCTTTTCTTTAATTCCAAAAATCATAATTGAAAAATTGTTTTTTGGGAATATTTTTTGGAGATATAAATTTGGAAGGTCAATCTAAGTGCCCCTGAGGAAAAGTGAAAGAAATTGTATGTTTGACTGTAAATATGAAAAGATAAAATCGTTATCAAATTATCTAAATAACAAATAAATAGATAATTCAGGGCTATCTAGATAAATTTTCAAATAAAACACCTAGATAAAACAGCAGAGTCGTAAAAATTTGTATTTTCACTCCCAATTCTTGTCAATAAAATTTGTCCTTCGCAGTCGAAAACGTGTTCAAACATTTGCTGAATGTGCAGGAAAATAGAAAAGAGAAAGTGGTTGATGATACCTATTGTCAGTTGAATAAAATGTACATTAGGTATGTAAACTGTGAATCAAATTTCCGAAAAACTGATTATAAATATGAATAATGGAAGCAAAGCAGAAAAATTGAAACCATCATCAAACTTTGTATTTGAATTACCAGTTATTCCATTACTATAGATAAAAATGTTACAGGAAGAGAGTGGGACACCAAGACATGTGGGTATTTTGAAGAGCTTTCATTTAATTTAATAAGTAAATATCTCACTATTATGTAATAATAAAATTGAAATAAAAAAAATTGAAAAAAATTGTCACAACGTTCATTGAATGTACGACTTAGAGAAGCTGCGTTGCATCATCTTTTGTTTACAAGATTTCATTTCTTCCGCCTATTAGCTGTTCTCAAAACTTAATGAAATATTGAAAAGACAGATTTATATCCTGCTAAGAGATGTTGAATATTTTTCTAAAATTTATTTTTCAAACCCCCGGGGCTGATTTAGTAAAGAGCAGGAATTTAAATGCCAAAGTACAATTGTTCGATTAAAGTGCTGCAACTTGTTAAAAGCATTCTAGGACAGATCTTTCACAGCTTCTAACTCTTTTAAAAAGTATTTCAGACGATCGACGTTCCACAGAAGGAAATTTTACACATTAGTTAAAATCATTTTATGATGCATTTCAAATGCATCGTATTTCTTCCTAGCTTTGTCGTAAATTGCTTATGACTTTTTACTAAGGAAGTTCGATTATCTGCCTCAAATAAACGTGATAAATCAAAGCTCATTATATACCAACACCCTTAACATCATTAAACAAAGTTCCCGGTATTATAAAAATTTAAAATCCAGTTTGTGTAGAAATTGAGTGACTTTCCACGTGATTCGATTCTACGAGCTATACTGTCTTCATATAAAAAAGATAACTAATCTTGGTCGGATTTAAGGATAATATGTAGTTAGGACGCTTAAGGCAGATGCTTAGTTATCTGGAGAGTACGATATTTGCATTATTAACGCTGCTTCGGTTAAAATAAAGCCTTACTAAATTAGATTATCATTGTTGTGGTATTGATGAAACAAACTCGCCCTTGCCCTCAAAAATATAATTATAGCCGACGGAGTTGCCCTCCTGATGAGGTTGCGGGTGTGTGCGCGATCTGCATAGCCAATTCAATTTTTGTCTTCATCAAAATTCGACCATGATATAAAAAGTTGACGTGGTACGAATTCTAGACGAAAATGATCATGTCAACTAAATGATTTGGATTTATGCATCTCTGAGTTCGTATCTTCGCATTACCGTCCGTCTGACGGAATAAATTTTCCCACACAGATGCGTGAAACTTTGAGATATATTTGTACGTGTAGGTGTAGACGTAATGGTTTATGCATGTTTTGTGCAAAGTAATGATGAAAAGACTCGAATGAGAATGCGGTAGGTGACGATAGGTACTGTCACTGACTTCAAACATTATGAAGATTTTATTCAAATTTTCTACTTAGGAAATTCATTCTGATTTAATATTTAGTACGAGGAGAAACATTTCATTTCTCAATAAATTCTTATTTAAAATAGCATCACAGCTGCCATGTACATAATTAGAGTATTTAATCTTTGTGTATTACTGTTTGCTATGTAATCCAGGATTCCCAAGATGTCGTCGAGCAATAGTGTCGACGGTATAAAGGTTTGTTTCAGGCTTCATAGTGTAGTTGTATTAATATTAAGTTGACGTTTTATCCATGCTTGCTAGAGCTTTCATGGAATTTCAAGGAAAACAGAGTCGTGAGTCTAAATATATACATATTATTACAGATTTTTTTTTTTCAAATCAGAAAAATAATATAATATAAAATATAATACATATGAAATATATTTGCTATAAGTGTTTAACATTATAATTACAAGTGTAATATATAAAAGCCAAAGTCAGAAGAGAAATTTTAAAAAATGATTGTCTTTAAAACGTTAACGTTTATCATGTCGATGAAATTTGATATGTAGGTTAAGGTTTAAAAAGAAAACAAGTTTTAATAAAATTCATCGATTTGGATAAAATTTGTTTTAGTGACAAGTAACTCTGTGCTTAAGAAGGGCATATACATTAGTTTAGAATATGAATTATATCATCTTTAAGATCTTACGTTCAAGAATATAGAAAAAGAAAATAAACATTTC
>QDEB01010117.1:2869-23378 GCA_004193795.1 Asbolus verrucosus | reverse complement strand
ATATGTAATAAGAAAAAGAAAACATTGAAAACACACGATTCTAAATCTAAGTAAATCTAAAAAAAATAAAATAAAATAAAAATAAAAATAAAATCTAGGAAAATCTAACTAAATCTAAATAATTAAATATGTGCAATATAAATAATATAAATAAGTAAATGATCAATCGATTAATCTTAACTTAACTTAAACTTAATCTTAAACTTAAACTTTTTCAGATTACCTTCAAAAATATCTAAATTTAAACAAATGTTATTATAAAAATTAAAATTACGAAAAAAGTAAAATTACGAACTGCCTGCATTTTATTTTGAATGTATACAGCCAGTGCCAAAATTGTAATTGTTTCGGCATCATTTCTGCAAGAATTAATAGGACTTGACGCTGTCAAAAATTGAAAAATTCTGAATGTTTTTATACAGAACTTGGGTTATTTTAATACAAAAACTTTCTGACAAATAGAGTGATGGAAGTTGGATCTAACTCCTTTTTTTGGTTCGGAACTCGAAATAATTACGAAAATCTCCCCAACGTCTACGCGACCAAAATCGTCGTATATTCTAACAAAAATTTGGTAAACAATTTATGGCACTAATGTAAGCTGTATATAAAATTTAGTTATGATCAGTAAAATTTTTCCCAAGTATGGCCGAATTGTGCACGAAAGAAATTACATCCAATAAATCTCTTTTTGTAATAACCAGTGACATTAACACAAAGCCTTCAAGGTCACTTCTTTCACGAGCGCATGAGATATATTATCAGTAAATAAAATTTCTTTCTATTCCGTCAATTGGTTTTCAGAATTTCAAGTGATTCAAGAGATTAACGTCAGAAAATTTAGAAATCTGTAAACTCTATTTTCATAATAACATGTTTTTCCGAGGTCTAAATAATTGGTTTGAATGGAGATTTTTTCAAATCAGTGCGCCCCCTGTTAATGAAAAACATTAGTAGCAAATTGAAGAAATTATGACACGCAACGACTATGTGAGGCTTTTTTTTTGGTTAATAAAACACAAATACGTTTAGATAAATATTTTATTTCATAGCTTCTTGATTTAGTTTGATTTCCAATTTACTTTTATTAAATTCAAAATTGCATTCCTATGTTCAGCTGTCCTTTTCTTCAAAATTTTCTTACGAAATTGAAGCCACCGTTTTGACCACTAAAAGATCTATCAAAATCACAACAAAAGATGAAGGGTTATCATTTAACAAAAATGTCGATGACGTCATTAGTCGAAAGCAAACGAAGCTCAGAAAATGAATTTTGGATAAAAAGATGTGCTTTAAGAAATAAAATTGCCATGTTTGAGAATTTTTACGAAAAATAATTTGTTTCGATTTTAATGAATTTATTCTATACTTTCTCTCGTTCAGTCAAGTTGTTTCCAAGATATCGAGGGACCAATAAATGTTTTTTAAGAAACCAACAGACAGAGAATATCAAAGACTACACTTTCTATAATTGAAACTTAAAAAAATAGATTCAAAACAACCGTAAAATACAATTTATTCTACAAAATAAAAATCTTAGCAGAGCTCTGTCACGTGAACTTCTTGTGCTGTCAATAAAGCAATAAATCCGATTTATTGAGTTATAATATTGCGTTTTCGAACCGTTAAACCATTTTATATTTATGTTTGTATAGTTCTTCTTTACTTTTGAAAAGTTTTTGTTGTGTTAGGAAGGATCAATACAAAATTGGTTATTTTCTTTTCCGTTATCTTTAAGTATTATGTATAGATACGACATAAGTATAATTTATTAAATATATTCGAATGCAGCGCGAATACTACGCACAATGCTTATTGTTAGGGCAAAACATTTCCTGAAGGGTTATTTCCGTCGGTTCAATATAAATTTATGAGTGATACCAGGAACAATACCCGAAAAACAATAAATATAGCAAACACGAGAGTCAACATTCCACAAGTAGTGATGGACGCTGTGCAAGTCGATATTTATTGCTCAGTTTTGATACATTTCACATCTAAATTCTTCGACATCGTGTCTCTTTAAATTTGTTTTACGGTTCGGTTTTCGTGTTCAAAATTCCATGCCAACCATGTCGCCTCGGCAAAGCGAAATGAGGTAAAACATGACTGTCAACTAACAAAAAGCTCGCCCCTTGTAATAAATGGAATATTGTAAAATATATGGAAATTTCGTGTAGGAGAATGTTTGGTAGTTGCTTCGTGAGGCTGTTGCGGTTTCCGCTAATGTACCGGATCTTAAGCATTATATCGAGTTTATTCTGCACATAGCTATCTCATTGCTAGTTCCTGATATGAATGAAAATTACTGTCGTTACTATTTTTCGTAATTTTTCTCGTCGCCATCTCTTTCGCCGTTAATATTTCACCTTGAAACGGTCCCAAACGTACCGTTGCTGTACATCTGCTGTATACGTGGCAATAAATTACTGTTCATGTAATAAGTAGTTTGATATGGACTATCTCTACTGCGCTCCATCATAACAAATAACCCTCTCTATAATTCAGAGTGCGTCTCGACCGTAAATTTTTGAAGTTGCGGACTCATATTTTCCAACATTTAGTGTCAACAGAGATATTTATCTGATCTATTATTTTTTGTTGCATTCCAGCTAGTAACTCAAGAGCGGCGCCTGAGCACAACGGCGTCGAGGACAATGGCTGCGATGTCTTTAGGGTTCATCGTCCTTGTCACTCCGTGGACGATCCAGGAAGTTGTCGCCGCCTGCACTGGAACTCGAGCCCCTGCCGCTCTGGACTTCTTGGCGACTTGGCTGGCGTTAAGCAACAGCTTTTGGAACCCTTTCCTTTATTGGCTTTTGAATAATAATTTCAGGAGAATCAGCAGAGAACTTTTATTTAGCAGAGTAAGTGAGCTTTTAACTGAATCAACAAACACAATATTTCGACAATTAAAAACTTTCTGTTGGATTCTGGTGTTTATATCTTCCGCTGCACATATAAAATTTACAACAAAAGAGGGTAAATCTCTTTATCGCGATATGAAACATCGCTTTAGAGTGGATATGAGAGGAAAGAATGTACAAAAGGAAAGGAAATCGTTTTCTTTTTTTCGCAGAGATTATGTTTGTGAAAACCTTGCTGAAGTATTATTGCAACTGGTTTATCAACATACTCTTCGTAAATTTGTTGTGCTAAAATCAATCTAAACTACGTTAGTGCAAGAACAGATAACTAATCTGCAGAAGGTTCTGTGTTATAAACGTACAGAATTCGGTGAAAACAAGAAATCTTGACGTTTGAATTACCGCTCTTAGCTCTTCTAATGAAAAACGATGATTGATAATCACGGGAAAATTACATCTACAAAAATAAAAAATTAAAGATGTTTTTCAACGTCGATGAATCAGATGGGGCTGTTAATTGCTTTTAGCCCAGATATTTAAACGCATGTTGAAGAAGCATTTATTTCGGACGCAACCAATACGACAGAATTCTTAACTTAATTTAATTTTTCCAGTTTTTTTGTAAGAAGCCCAAAGAGCAGAAATCGCATCAGCAGCAGCACTGCTGCAGCAACAGCAGTTCAGCAGCCCTCGCCCACAATCAAGGCTGTGATCTAGAGGGTCTCTCCGAAAAATACTGGGGTGAGATTCTGGAACGGACTTTATCGTCGAGCTCGCTGCAGGCCCTCCAGAGGGCTTATTCCCACTCCAGGATGGAGCGCTGCAACGGCCTGCAAGAAATGAAAGTGTTCGATACCGCCGTTCCGGATTTATGAAAGTTAGACAAGACCACGCAGACTTTTGACATTATGGCGCCGGACAGCATGGGGAGCTCCTGCGAAACCGCCACATTGTCAAAATGATTCTGCACGGTCCATCCACATTTGTGAAACTTTGCATAAAACGAAATAATCAGAGGACAGCGACACCGAGTTTCTCTTTCGTGACTAGATCAACATATCTAATTTGGTAAATCTGAAGTGTATCTGCATGTAAGTTCACGAACTTCGCTTTGAGAGTAAAAGTGGTTTGAATATTGATGAGGGTGAAATAATTCCGTTCTCTAATTACCAAATCCAGCAATTATTAAATAAATACTTGTTAGCTAAAACAAATTCGGACCCCATCGCCCGTTAACACTCGCCCACCATAATTCGGTCTTATTTAAAAGGTACCTTTATAATGGTTTTAGACCATTCATGCTGACAAATCGGGTAATTCCGCTTGACTTTCCCTAAAATAGGATGGAAAATCTATAGATATACCATTTTGTTACTGTCTATTGAAGCTTGAAACCCAGTTATGTTATCACTGACAAATTCCCATCAGAATCAGTGTTGGACCAACGTCGGTACTCCAAAAGAACGCAGTAAATAATTTTCAATTCTGAAAGTCGGTTCGCTGGTGTAGCAACAATTTAACTTTACATACACACTAATCTTCACTTTCATCTTCTAAATTGTTTCGTCTGCTGCTCATAAAAGCGTCTTCCATTTTTACTGACACAAAAAGAAAAACGTTAACATAATAGGTATGCGACATTTGCTTTCGCAGTAAATTCGCTGGAAGTTAGTCGAGTAGGTATTTTTTCATTTTTATAATTTTATTTTCAACAACATACATGTCCCCTTAAATTAATTGTTATTCCACCGCATTGCTGTAAACACTGCAGATTTGTTACTACGTTAAACAAACGTACGTTAATGCGGTTTAATCTGTTTGTTAGCGTAGATTAAATAATCACCATCGATCTAATAATAAGTCGCTAAACTCTTGTTGAGAATACAATAACTCTGATACAAAAAAAAAAATAATAAAAATAAAACATGAATGTCATGAAACCAATCCAGCTATGTTGTAGATCAAATAAAAGGTCAGTTGTTCTCATGGTTGGTTTTTATGGAAAGTTTGCATACTAATTACCGGAGCTCATCTGCTAAATTCGTGTTACCACATTATGGTTAAAAATGCACATACCTAGTTAGGCTAAGGTGACAGGATGGCGATGTCTGGTTATGGTCGAGAACCCTCCACTATAGCTGTTTTGTACTCGCAATTTTCGAAAAAACAAGACTTTGTGTCCATGGCTAAACTGAACGAAAATCGAATCGCGTTTGCGTAGTTTTTAAAAAGATTTTACAATGCCATTGACAATATTTTTATTGAATAATGACGTTTTTGTAAATGTGGAACACAAGTGGTTTGTCGACTGCGTTTCAGTCTAGAAAAACCTTTCAGTGTACTCTTCGAAACAGTAAATTTTTCCAAATCTTACAGACAACCCACCAGAAAGTGTTTAGTGTTCACAATAATTATTGTAGCAATATTGTAATTTTCGTAAAAATGATATCAACAAGGATGTAAAGCTATAGTGATATTGTTGTAAATTATTTGTTATAGACCGTATGACGTGTAAATAGGAAATCTTTTTAATACAATACGATTATATACATTATTTGACTTACGATCTATGAATACTAATCTATTGAGAGTGTGATATTTGTTTATTTAAATAAAAATATTAAAATTGCAGCAACTGTCTTTTATTACATTCGGTTAAAACGCAAGGTAAGTAAGGAAACAAAAGATTTCTCTATTCCTTTCTCTATGCCAGTAATCACTGAGCCTGGGCAAAAATGCTGTAAAAATTAAGGATATATGGCGTAAAAAATTGCTAACTAAATGATTAAAATATGCTCATATACGCTCTTTCATGTCAAAATATAGGACCCTCATGCACATATGTCCTAAACCTCTAAAATATGCAAAATATGCAAATTAAATTTCAGCTTCAATTTTTAATCAAATATGCACATAAATAAAAAATTTGCAATTATGCTTTTACCCAACCTTAGTGATTACAAATTACGAATTACAAATGAATTTCGAATGCTTCATCTGATGAAAAATTTATTAAGAGTACTTAGGTACGAACTTGTTTGCCATTATGGAAATAAAATCAGATTTCTGTCGAACGACTACGAATCTCTAAACTCTGTTTACACTTCTCTTTCATGATACTGATATTGAATACAACCCTGTGCAGCTAGCACACTGATCGCACAATAGCAGATTCTATTGTATGATCTCAAACTTCTTTTGGTGTATAATTGTATGCAATATTCGCCATATGTTGATTCAATTTGGAAATTTTCATTAAAAATAAAAATCATTATTTGAAACCTAGGCAACCAACTATACACGAGAAATTTTTGTTAATATTCGTTTCATCGCGAAAAGAAGTAAATAGAACATTATTAACAGCTAAATCGAACACTAGACTATTAAAATATTCCAGTGGCGTAACTACAGAAATGAAGAGCGCGGAAAATATTCTAATTATCCTGTCTATGGCCACAAAAGAAGTTACCATTCCAGGATGTTCTAATTTTGAGTTAAATTAAAAACGAATGAGTCTACATGGTTTTAACAAAGGAAAAGTCATTGTCAAGTTTCCGTTGTATTGTGAAAGATCACGGCCATTTTACGACGACGTCGACAACTTTGTAGTTTTTTATGCGCTAAAGTTATAGTCACTGTATCCTTCAAACCTTCATGAATCTCACTCTGTACATGTACAAAAATATAAATCACGACCTTTACTTCCGATTTCTGTACAGCATTAATTATCGTAGCAAGCCTTCAACTTTCTTCTGTGCCGCGTACAATGAAATTTCTGAAAGCCAATGAGGTTGTGGAGCTTGATTTGAATAATTATTATTNNATTTTTACAACGATTCCCGGATGATGTCATTTAAGGTTAAGAACTAGCAGCACTATAAAAGAAATGCTCTTCACAGCAAAATTCAATAGTACTTAGTATTAGAGTGGTGTTACAAGACTTACCATGCATCTCTTCGTGGTCTTTGTGTTGGGAATTTTCTTCAATGGAAGCAGCGCTGCTTCACTTCGTGAGTAGAACCAAGCACAAATTTGAAGAATTTTTATGTTTTTTCCAAAAAAAATATTTCAGTTTAATCAAAAATTATTTACTCATTTTAGCCAAGTATATAAAATTATGTAGCAGAAGTGATTCTGAATTCGATAAATGTGCTCTGCGAAGTGGAAAAGAAGCTATTAAACATTTAATTGATGGTAAGTATCTAATAGACATAACTGAAAAATGTATATAACTAACGTAAGTTAAGTGACAGTTGTACAGCGTTGCTAATTGACGGCATGACTTTCATTTTATGTACTTCTATTTTGACTATACATTTTGTATCATAATTTAATTACAAATTAAATCAAATTTTCTAAATTCGAACGTGATTTGGTTATTTCTTCTCTTCTTCTTCTCTTCAAAGCAAAAATTGAATAAATGTGTTGACGTTAAAGAGCAAAAACTCCTTTTATACTTCGTGAATTATTGTATTCAACTTTTTAGGTGAAAAATCTTTGAAAATATTGCCATTGTCACCTCTGAAACTTCCATTCGTTCAGTTAGAAAACACAGAAAATTTCCAACTAAATATGACAGACGTAGAGGTCCTTGGATTGGACAGAGCAGAACTTGTAGATGTGCAGTAAGTATAAACTACATTTTCCAAATTCACGATTTTTGAGATTTGAAATTTATTGCTTGGAATTTTGATCATGTTTTGTACAAACTCGTACTCCAGAATTTCTGATTCAAAAAACGGAATACGCAAAGTAAACATTATATTAAGCTTCTTACTAAACGAAAAATTATAATGGCCAGAATGCAGTATATTGAACAATTAACTTTTAGTGTGGATTTGGACAAGCACGAAGTTAAAATCGTCGTTCATTTAGAGGAAATCGAATTAAAAGGCCAGTTTCATGCGGAAGGGAGAGTATTAATTTTACCAATCAAAGGAGACGGACCAGGCACAGTGAAAGCATGTGAGTATTGTAATGGAATTCATTCAAATCTAGTTACTTGCCTTATTGATTTTGGCGTGTTACAAAAAGAATTAAAGAAAAATGCTTCGTTCAAAGCAAAACAAAATTACTCGAATAAATCGTAATTAATTTTCACGAGTGCAGTAATAATTAATTACTCAAACGTTTCCTCTAAATTCAAAGTACTTTTAATGAAACGTTAACGAAGCAGAGGCAGTAATGTGGTTCTTCAGAATACCTTTCAGGAAACTGTAGTTTGCAGAAATTAATGCAAAAAGTCAGCTTTCAAAAATGTATTTGTTGCAGATGCTGGTGATTACATGTTCAGCTTTCGTTATAATCTTGTCAACAAAGGGGGAGTGGAGTACGCGAAGATTGACAAGAACGATTTTTCGTTTAATGTCAAAAAGGTGGAATTTGCAGTGGAACAAGTGTTTGGCGAAAATACAACATTAGGTAAAAAATGTTATTTTCTCGCTTAATTTTACGCAACGATTTTTAGGGGCTGAAACCAACAAATTCCTTAACGAAAATTGGATCGAAGTTATTAGAGACTTTGAGCAAGTAATTGGGCAGACCATCGGAAGTATATGTAATCAAATCGCCAGTGGTATTTTTGAAAATGTTCCGTATAATCAGATTACGCTACCGTAGCAACCCTATAAATCTAAATTTGAAAAACAAAATGTGATAGCACATCAAGGCTTTTCAATTTTTCAACCTTTTTTGAATATTTTAACATCTCCATTAACTTGTAATTTTGGCGATCAAAACAACGCCTACAAAAAGCAGAAGATTTGAGAAATAAGGTCATCCTGTACCTATTTTATTTTTGCCATGGCATTATATCCAAAAAATTTTTAAAATTATACGCTCTTTTATAATAATTATTATTATCCTTATGCCTTGAACTAATGAGAATTTTTTTCACCAAAAAACAGAATTAATCATCACCTTGAATAACCCAACAAAACTGAACACACCTGACTAATAACAACTAATTCTCGTTTTTAAAATTTGTTATTTAGTTTCTAAAAATGTTATTTGTTTATGTACAATAAAATATTTTTTAGT
The DNA here is from genome assembly GCA_004193795.1 of Asbolus verrucosus. NCBI lineage: Eukaryota > Metazoa > Arthropoda > Insecta > Coleoptera > Tenebrionidae > Asbolus > Asbolus verrucosus. The sequence continues at coordinate 14,472 of QDEB01010117.1, read as the reverse complement.
TATTTATTCTGTTATTTATTTATATTTACCGAAAACGAATCAAATTTTCTGATCAAACTTTAAACACTTTTTATGGTCTGGTAAGTGTATAATTCACATGTAAATTCATGATGTTCAAAGAACAATTGGTAACACTCTTAACACGTAACCGTTCAAATCCTTGAAATTTTTTATTGAAATTTTCTCATCTTTCATAATAAAACGATTAAATAGAATGTAGCATCAAAGGATTACAGTAGAGGAGACTCGACTAAAATTTCTCCTTTTCACACTGAACTATAAAGATTTTTTTGATCGTTTAGCAACATTTAGGATAAGCCAAAATCGACCGTACTTACGATTTTACGTAAGTGCTCCATTGCGATAAGATCTCCCCTATTATGGTTTCATCTTGATGTAGGTTATGGTCATTTATTATTGCTATGGAAATACCCGACCTTTATTGACATCAGAATGAAGAATTTTTTCTTGGTGTTCGATACAACTGCTACCAACTTGTCTTAATTGATTAGCTAGAAAATGAAATTAAAAATTTCTCGGAAATTGAAAGAAATAAATTTATTTAGATTACCCGTACAAAAAAGTACGTTGATGATGTTAATAATTCATAGTTAAAAGGAATTGTTAAGTGCGGTTTCAATTTTCTTGAAATTTCTTCTTTCTGAATACGTTTTATCAAATTCTGGCAGCTAACCGTAAATAACTGAAATTTGGTGAATTCATTTGATGAATTACATCATTAACACGTAATCTAAACACATTTTTATTCCCACACTATCAGAGGTTAACCAGATTTGTTATTCTAATTCCCAATCTGCTACACAAATTAAAAATTTAGCTCTTACATAATTCCATTCTCAGAAAAAAATTAAATGATCGAAAAACATGATTGTACTTCTAGGAAAAAAGTATAAGTGCTAATGATGTAAAAAGATAAAGAAAGTAAAACAAGTAAATAGTGAAAATTTAATTCATGTAGCCCAAATTTTAATTTTTAGCCAAGTCGGTTGTTAGCAATTTGACAATAAGTCATGTATTTTTGTCGAGCAAATTTACTCACCAGCGGCAGAAGTGCACTGAACCAAGTCAAAAATTCTACAAAAATAGCCTGGTCAAATGGAAACTTTTCACAAAAATACGTTGGCATGCACCTTTTTTACGCAAATCTTTCATTGATGACGTACAATTGTTACAAAAAATACATCATTCATGCACGTTCATGCAGATTTATTATGTTTACGTAAATTAACGAACGAGACGTGAAAACATGATATCCAACCTGTTTGAAATAAATCTGATCTTTGACCTGAACATGGCCAACATCATTGAAGAGTATTTAATTTTAATGTGTATATAATATACATAGTATTACATCATATTTCAATCTCGCCAATCAATAGAAAAATCATCATTTATCCAACTTGTTTAAAATTGTGGAAAATTTTTGTTTGGATTGGACTATATATATTACATATTTCCTATTATGGTGTCTATTACCAAAATTACTCGATTTTGATGTTGAAGTTACGAGTATCATAAATACAGCAATAATTAAAAACAAGAATTTGCAAATTCGTAGATCGACCTTCACCAATTCACCTTTAAAAATTCTAATCTAANNGAGCCAGTTTACATAATTACTTTGTTTCTTCAACACAATGTACTTAATTTAACCTTACAAGCATATTCCGGTGCAAAAAATAAAAGCGCAGAACTCAGTTGGAACGCCTATAAAAAGAAGCTCATTTTTACTCAGCCACAGTCTCTTCAGTTAATTTTTACCAACATGGAATACCAATTTGCAGTTCTACTGGCGGCAGTTCTCTGCGCATCAGTCGCCTCTCAACAGATTCGTAAGTGTTTTTAAATATTTTAAGGCTTCGCCTCGCACGAAATGTTTTCAAAAATTGTGTGATTCTTGCAGCGAGTTACATTAAAACGTGCAACTATAAAAGCCCCGATTTCAACAAATGTGCCTTAGAGAATGGCAATTACGCCATCCCCTATATTGTCAAGGGTAAGTTATTTTTTATTCATTTACCATTTATTGTAACAAACCTTGTTGCTCTTTTAAACTTTGCGATATTTAAGGTGACAGAAAATTGGGTATACCTTCACTTAATCCACTTAAACTACCTCTGGTTGATGTCACACACAATGATTTCAAGTTAACCTTGAAGGACATAGAAGTATCTGGTCTTGAAAATACCCACCTAAAGAGTATAAAGTAAATACCACCATTGTCGAAATTCATACGCGTAATTTCCGTAATGTTGACACTTTTTTAGTTTGGATAAAACCAAATTGGATGCCGTCTTGCATATTGAAAACTTGAAAATTATTGGAAAATACTCCATCGACGGAAAAGTCTTACTCTTGACCTTGCAAGGTGAAGGGCCCGCGAACATAACTGCTGGTGAGTTAATTTGTTGTTATACAACGCTGACTCATCCTCTAAACCGAAACTACTTTTTTCTTCATGTTTGTGTTGCGTAAATTTTAATGGTATTTCTAGTTGGAGGAGACTATGAAGTTAAGGCTCCTATTGAGATTTACACCAAGAATGGTGAAAACTATTTGAAATTGGGCAAACCAGAGATGGAAATTAAATTACAGAGGGCGTACTTCCATTTCGAAAACCTTTTGAATGGAGACGATAGACTCGGTAAGATAAAATTTGCAAGTGAGGAACTTCGTTATGAATTTTACACGTTTTTAGGTTCCGAAATAAACGACCTGCTGAATGAGAGTTGGGAAGACGTCTTAAAAGATTTAGGAGCCCCCATCAAAGAAACAATATCGACTGTTATTGAATCGATTGTTTCAAAAATAACTGAAAAAGTACCCGAAAAGAACATTTTCCCGGAGTGAAAACTCATTTAATAATTATTTTTAATAACGTTAAATTTTTTGTCGTTAACTCAGTAATTAATTTTATTAAAATATTAATCAGAGCAGTTTGTCCTTTATTCTTTATTAGCGTCATTACAAGAAACCATTTTAACGTTTTGCTTGAAGCGAATAAAAAATCTCATTTCTCCCATCAACTCTTTCTTGAAAGACAAATTAGACTCCTTCGTCTTCGTGTAAATGCGAAATGCCAGTTCAATAAAAGAACCTATAAAGCCTAAAAATGTTCCAGTAAACAACACCAAAAAAACCCCTCCAACGTTTTGAAGATTTAGAGGTGTGGCAGCATTTCCTTCACCTTTAGCCTAAAAAGTAAATCTCATCCTCAACACCTACAAAAATATTATTTCTTACCCCGCAGTTGCTCGCTCCTCGTTTCTCCTTCCACCACTTCTCCTTCAGCGCTGCAATCCTACCAGTTTCTTGCAATTTCAAAATCGCAGCGCTTAAGTCGTTTCTGTAGGAAGAATCTAAAATCGGAACGCATTAGCACAAACATTTCTTGAGTTGTTAAATTACTTTTCTTCATCGCAATAGCGTAACCTTTATCATCTAAAGGAGCCCCCACGCTTGCTAATGAGCAGTGGCGTTCGGTCACATATTCTATGGTCGTGGATTCCATGAAAAACGCATAGTTGTCTTTCTTAACTCGTTCAACACCCTCATCATTGCTTTCGGTCATAGCTTCATCATGGAGGGCCATAAATTTGTAGATTTTTCTGCGTACGCTATCATTGACTGAATTCTGGAACGGTGGTCAATGTTGAGTTGGTCGAGACATTATTACGACGTTACTTTAAAAAAATTTGCAGTAGCTCCTCCTCTTTTAGCTCCGTATTTAATTTCAGTTTGTTCTGCGAGCTCTTTCAGGTTGTTAAATGGGGTAACCAATGTTTCCACAGTGAGAAAAGCTGCCAAATTAGCAGTGTAAGAAGAAACCATGATTAGCGTGAAAAACCACCACACACCTGCGGCTGTTCTCGTAGATATACCCCTATAACCAGAAGAGAGAGAAATGATTGATAATGTAGATAACACGCTTACACTGGAGCAATTTCTGTGCCTTGCTGCATTAGGCTTCCAATAGTAAACCATAAACTATTTCGGATGCTAAACTGGTTAACCAGATATTCAGGCTCTTCTATACATGGATAGGGATTAGTCCATTCGCTTGGTGACAATCTTCCCATGACGAAAAAACATAAAGAAACCAAAAAATATGTCCCTCCTAACAGTAACCAAACACTCGTCGAAAATGGTTTTACAAACATGAAAAGACTTGGAGGGACTGGTTTGGGTTTCTTGTACAATATAGATATCCCCAGATTCATAAATTGTAAGGTAAAATCTACAACGCTCTCTCTTTCTGCTGTTACAGTCAAGTCAGCAATTGCCAAATGAGCTCTCTAAAAATTACAAATTTTGAGTTTGTTTCAAATTTATGCAGATACTTACACCACGAATTATTGCACCAATTAAACCATTCCACTCGTCTGTGGCTGCGTTATAATTGCCATTGTAACCGTCTTCTTGTATTATTATCGTGTAATTAAACCCCAACATTTTTGATAATTCCTCTATCAAATCTATTCCGAAACCTTCAAATCTGTCGTTGCCTGTTAATTGCGCTGTGGTCTCTTTTAACATACCGTAAGGTGTTGTCTGGAAAAAAATTCGTTTATTTAGAAATAAAACAGTGGAATAATTAGATACCAAGCACGTGATGACGATAAAAGTTTTATTACTCAAATTTCCTTCTTCTATCGATTTATCATCTCCCGGACGGCTTCTGTGAATATTTAATCCTTCATTGGAGTGCCAGTTGCCGATTTTTGTTAAACCTTCAGATGTTAGTTCGAGGATATCCAAACCAAAATCTCGACGAAACCCTTCTGTGTCAAATTTGATAACTCCTGTTATACCCTGTATTGTTTTCTGAAATTTAACAATTTGTATTGGATGCACACATTTATGCAAAATATTACTCCTTTCATGTAGTTGACGATAGTGTGTCCGCTCTTCCAATTATCAGCCTTATTGCAATACAGTGGCTTACTCTTGATTATGAATTGTTGTGACAGAGTGAGGTCCATAATTGCTTCGTGGAATAACTCAATCGCGTCGATTATGAGAGCAGTTTTGAGTCTCGGTTTCAATTCAATTTTCTGAATTTGTTTGGAAATTCTTCCAACATTTGTATATTCGAATATTCTTAACTGCAACATTATTGGGTACGAGTAAGACGCAATAAATTCTAGCAAAAATTAATTACTCCTGTAATATTAGTTCCTGAATACTGAAAAGGAGCCAAATCAATTGTCTGTAAGTCTAAATTGGTTATGATGTAATTATAACGATCAGTCATTATTCCCACTTGTTGTGCTTGCTTAAGCACTTCTTCCAAGACATCGATAGAACAATCAAGAATAAAATTTGTTTCACCTGTCTTCTTGATATTTGTTAGCACCGGTCTGTAATTACCAGAACTATCTATTTTTAATTGTTTAAATGTTAATGAGAGATCATAGTCTCTATGTAGTGAGAGTAGGGCACCAATTCGTGATAAACTTTCTTCATTTTCGTACATGACGACCAATTTTTGCCAGTTCCATTTGATGACGAGGTCGATGTAAGCTTGCGACAGAACAGAAGGATGAGGATACAGATTCAACAAGCAATTATGTCTCAACAGTTTCTGATTCCAATCGGTTTCTATATGAGGTATTTCTTTTCTGTCCAAAACTGTCTGCAGATAAGAAGAGGAATGTATCGAATTTGGGCCAAAAATCGCTATGACTCCATTTTTTAGAAGAGAACAGGCACTGGAAGAAACATCGAATGCGTTATAGTGGCGTATTTGGAAAGCATCTGGAACCAGCCAAAACGGAGAGTTTGAATATTTGGAATTCATCAAATTCGTCGCCAGACGAAAAGCGATCTCTTCGTTTTCATCCTGAAAGAGTCCCCCTGAAATTTATGGTGATGAATTGAATTCGCGGAATTTCAACTCACCTATGCGCAGTTCGGGAATTTGCCCGCTTCGCAGCTCGGTAAACTTCAGGAAACATAAAATAACTTGAAATAGCATCACTTTTCGCACATTTTATAAAAAATAAGCGTCACAAGACCGTTTCTGCTTCGAAGTTCCATGAACTCGACTCGAATAAGATATTTTTAGGAGTCACACACATTTCCGAGGTGAATTAATCGTTTTGTTATTTTCGTTCGCCTCTATCACGACAGATGGACGCTGAGGTTAAGGTAACAATTAAAATTTCAAAAATTTATGAAACAGATGGAATAAATTTATTAATGAAAACTATAGCTGACGTATGAACATGGACATGAACTTTTTACAAATATTACATAGATCGTATCAAACAAAAATTTGTTTAAATGTTTATTTGTATTTACAAAATTTACTATTATCTACGTCAAACATATAAAAATAATAATATTTTGCAACATCCTTATATGTCTGAATATTTTGTATGAAAATCATAAAAATATTAGAACCTAATCATTACATGGCAGTTTTATTAACATAATCATATTTACAAATTTATAAACATTCTGAAAAATAGGCTAGTTACTATTCCTAACGTTCTGGATTAATATGATATATTTCAATTAAATGTAATCAATTCAAGGTGTTTTTGACAATTTGGACAAGGGTAAAAACGGTTAAAATATTTTGTGATATGTTCATCGAATTTATAAATCAAGTGTAACACATGTCTAAAAACAGTAACATTTAGTAACAAGAGATAAACTAACAAAATCAAGACTAACGTTAAATACCATAGTAATAATCTAAGTATACTAATTTGAATTTTGTACTAAAAGTTCCGGTATCCAAAGAATATCACTTGTGGAAAAGAAGAAACTTACTGACTAGCCTTGGTAGCTGCTATCAAAAGAAGTTTATTCTTTCGTTATAATATCAAAAGCGCTGCAAATATTGAAAATGGTTATTAAAATGTAATCAACAGTATATAAACTTTAATAATATTTTAATCAAAATATATCATAATATTTAATTAATAGGCTCCTTACTAACAAAACCATAAGAAGTGTAAGATCCTAAGGGATGAAATCGACCGTCATCAACTCCCCCTGTCGCGTTACAAGATCGACCCTTCTTACGAATAGGCTTTGTGGACCCTTGACAACGAAGAGCGAATCTCAGTTCACTTGCCATCTCAGCACATAAAGAAGACTGAAAATGGAAAAAGTACATTGTGATTTTTTGTAGGCACTTGGACCAGTCCAGAGCAAAAGCAAAGTCGCCTTTTGGAAAGCAAATCAAATTCTATAATTACCTTACACCTGTTTAACCCGAACTAATACTAACAAAAAGGCACATTTTGAAAGTTGGTTTTTAAAACTGATTACAAACTTACCTCCTACTTTTCCAAAATATAAAGGAAGCAAGAACATATTTCAAAATAAACTTAGATAGTTATCTATCAAAACCCTACATTCTAGTCTTTTGACACAGACAACAGTTGAAACATACACTTTACCACAATAACAATTTTACTGCTGGCAAAAGTGTGATGTTTTTGTTAACATTATCATTTGTTGATTGTGATAATATATATAGCGAGTTGATATTGTCGATAAATTCGTCTCTAAAATAAAGGAGCAAATGGGAAACCCTGGTCTTACGAAAAAGCTCGTATGTACAGTCTATTTTTACTAAAACGATTGCGATGCAAATCACTTTACTCTTAATTCTTATAAGTGGTGGACTATCCTTATTTTTATGTCGGACAAAATCTTATAAAAATTGTTATTACAACATATTTACACATAGATTTGAGCTATTTACTTTCAGAAAAATATACATTGAGTATAATGGTAAATTAAAATCCGTCCGAAAGATGTTTGAGAAATCAAATATTTCATTTAACGCAGTCATTATTGTTGTAATTGACAGCGATCAGTTCGAATTCCAATTTATGAAGGTTGACCGGTGCGGCAGGGGAGAGACGGGCCGAAAACAAGTGGATACGCTACCTGGAGACCAATTCCAAAATAAAGTGGGGTTTAATATTGCGTAAGCGGCCAAATAGGTGATTTCAGAAACATCTTTTCGGTCTGTTGCTGTTAGTCTAGTTTATAAAACCTTAAAAAATAACTAGAGTTTCTCTTATAGCTACGTGTCGTGTAGAATGCTGCTCACCCGTTCCTCCACAGCTACTTTTCTAGATTTCCACACAAATTCGCACACTGCTATCACACATGCGACTCCCATACCGCCCATAAGAACGACAAACACACCGCCAACGTTCGCCAAACCAAGTTCGTTGGCAGTGCTGCTCGTTTTTGTTGTTTCGTCCTAGATACAAAACCATTAAATATGAAACGCCACTGCGAACCCGCCAAACTTACCCTGCAGGCTCCGCCGCCCCGTTTTTCTTTCCACCACCGAGTTTTCAATATGTGAAGTTTTCCCTCCTCTTGCAACTTTAATATTGCGCCACTAATTGCGGTTCTGAACGGCGAATCTGGAAGTTTATTGCTTGGTATTACTCTAGTTTCAGGAACAGTTGGAACTGAATGAATATACAATTTTGACTTGACACGATTTCGAAGTGTCCAAGAAACAAATATTTTGTTAGAAGCTCAGGATTATATTGATCTCAGCCGCAGTGTCTATATTTTAGGAAGCATGGCTGTCCTTCTAGTGGATAAAACGAAAAGCGGGGATGTAATTTATGATAATTAAACGAAGGAAAAATCTTCGGCTTTAGGTGAGCAGTTGCACCCTTCTAAGCGCTCACGTCTGCTTCGGGTTCACTTAAAAGGAGCATTGAATATTTATCACCGAATGAATCCTCTTAACCATGTAAATAAAGCGAAATTTAAATGTAAAAGGCAACACTTACTTGGCGGCATGGCAATGCCGTATCCTTTGGAATCCAGCATGCCTCCCACTTGGGTGAGCTCGCAGTTCCTCTCAATTACGTATTCGATCGAAGTTGATTCCATAAGGAAGGCATAACTGCCCTTGCCTTTAACAACACGTTCCACCCCTTCCACATTGCTCGTCGTGAAAACCGACGGCCTTTGAGACTCCATGAACGACCACATCCGCTGGTAAGTGGAAAAATTAGAGTCCTGGAAGCGGTCGTTAGAGTGATGTATTGGAAATATTCCAAAAATTCAAATTACCCTGAAGAAAGCCGCCGTGGATCCTCCTCTAAGAGCGCCGTATTTAATTTTGGTCTGTTTGGCCAAGTCGTCGGCGCTCTCGATGGGGGAGTCCATTCGCTCGACGGTTAAGAAGGCGGCCAAATTCGCCGTGTAAGAGGAGATCATGATCAGGGTAAAAAACCACCACATTCCTGCCACCATTCGGGTGGAGACGGCCCTGTAATTAAAACCGCAATAGAACGCAGTAATTATAACGCCGGCGGTTCTAAATTATCCAGGAAATCAATTTTTATACCCAAAAGGGTACATACAAAATCGAAAAATTGGGAAAACTTGTATATTTCTAAGGAATGCAATATAGTTAAAAAAAAAATATTAATAATTTCATAAAATATAATTAGAACGTATTAAAATATGATTCTTAATAAAAGTCTTTTGATGTAGGTATACGAGTTTTGATACTTTTTATTTGATTTTAATTTCATTTTTAATAAACTGAGAACTGGAAGCACACAAACTAAAAAAAGGGACAGCATTTAATTTTACTCATTTCCCAATTTTGCCGCTGTTTATAAAAAATTATTGCAACGTAATAAAATTCAATTCAATTCAACAAAAGGAAATAATAAATAAAACTGAAAATGCAAACGACCTGAAAATGTCATATAGTATTTCGTTTTGCAGGGCTATAAATAATGAAATATCGTATTGTATCCGCGGAGGTAGTAAACAAACCGAAGTTATGAATAAAAGAAACGATTGAATAACACTGAGAGAGCTTATTCCGCAAATGATCTTGCTCGACTGAGTTCTGAACTAAGTGTTTTAGGAATAAATGTTACTAGGAAAAATGCAAAAAAAATTAATTTAACAGAAGGAGGGTTGCGCTTCAATTACTGAAATGTTGAAAAATGGAGAAACATAATTGCTGCCGAAACAAACGGTATGAATGGGTGAAATTAAGCGTGTCACACCCAGTGAAGATGTTCTAGAAAACAGAAATGTTCTATCGTCGCTTCACCGAATCGTCAAGCAAAACAGAACAGTTCGAACAGCAAACATTAACATGACACTTACTTTGGAGCAATGTCTGAGCCTTGCTGCATCAAAGATCCGATGGTAAACCATAACGAATTTAAGAGAGTGAACTGGTTTTCTAGAACATCCGGATCGCTGTTGCATGGATGCGGGTTGTCCCATTCGTACGGACTGAACCTGCAACCATAACTCCAGCTGAACTAAAGTCTACGCCGTGGCTTACTTTGGCAAAAAATCGCATCCCTGCTGCATCAAAGAACCGATGGCGAACCACATGCAGTTGAACAGAGTGAACTGGTTCTCTAAATGGTCTGGGTTCGGGTTACACGGGTGGGGGTTTTGCCACTCGTAAGGGGTAAACCTAGAAAACAGCATCAACATCGCTTCTTCCAGTCGCATGCTTTTGCCAACAATAAAATCGTGAAAATGCTCTTCTGGACAAAATTAAATTTTGTCCAGAAGTGTCGACACTCTCTCAGCTGGCAATCTCACCTGGCCAGTATGAAGAGCAAGACTGATACTCCCAGATAGGCCGTGGCCATGTAGATCCAGACGTCTAAAGAGAGCGGTGATAAGAAGGAGAAGAGATTAGGCGGCTGTTTGATCGGTTTCCTGTACAATATACTGATTCCGAGGTTCATAAAGGGCATTGTAAAATCGACCGCTTGCTCTCTGTCGTAGGTGATCGTCAAATCGGCTATTGCCAAGTCGGCTTTCTGATCTAGCAGTTCCCGGATCATCCCATCCCACTCTTTGGTTTCTCGATTTAGGGATCCGTATCTACCATCCGGTGCCAGACGGATGGTGTAGTTGAAGCCTAAGACACGAGATATCTCATGTATTAAATCTACAGCGTAGCCTTCGAACTGAGCGTTTCCTGTCAGTTTTTCGCTCGCTTCTTTGCGCATAACGTAAGGGGAGCTCTGCGAACAAAAATCACAATGATTTTTATTTATTGCCTGTTGGTACAAGGAAAGCCTTCGCAAGCGCTCGATTGCGTCTGCAGGAAGCCGTAAATTATTCACGGACGCCAATTTAGCTCGGACTTTTGAGCTTCACAAAGGGATTCCAAAATTTCTGGTTTCCAAAGGACGAATAATCCGGGGGCTGATTTAACTGACTGCGAATGTAACCTTCGATAATGAAACGTTTTCTACAATAATTAAATTCAATCGGCGCCCTTCTGTGTCAAACTTGCGTAAGCCCTTTCCAGTTGCACCCTATTCATTAATAAACATTTGCTCCGTATTATTCACAATTTCAAATCTGATCGTACCGACAGTTACGTATTAACCGTTTCCATTTTCGATAACAGTTTGAGCACGGTTCAAATTGAAGGTTTTTCTTTATTTGCTTCGGGCTTAGTTTGTGCAAAACGTGAAATATCGTCGTTAGCTGGATTGAAAATATACAGGATTAGGGGGATTAAAGCGGCTTACATCGCAAACAGCGGCCAATGCTAAAATGCAACATCAAAATTTGTTTTTTTAATA